>JAGDQP010016431.1:0-40567 GCA_022664845.1 Lepisma saccharinum
AAATTTAAAGTTGGAAAGGGGGTAAGGCAAAGAGATTCAATTTCTCCTAAAATGTTTTGTGCGGTCCTGGAGAGAGTTTTCTAAAATTTAAACTGGGATGAAGTTGGAATTAAAATTAATGGCGAATATCTTCTTCACCTACGGTTCGCTGATGATATATTCCTGTTTGCTTCAAATACAGAAGAACTACAAACGAGAATGGAAGAACTGAGTAACGAGAGTTCGAAAATAGGCCTTAGAAGGTACTTAAGTAAAACAAAATTAATGTACAACCAACATGCTGCAAAGAAAGAAGTGAAGATTAACGGAGAGACAATAGGCATAGTTGATGAGTATGTTTACCTAGGCCAGCTCAAAACTTCGGACGCCAAGTTGATGGAAGAAATAAACAGAAGTTGTAAAATGGTGTGTAGTTCGATTGGAAGATTACACTTATTCCCAAAAGCAATCTACCAATGTGTCAAGCGTAAAGTTTATAATCAGTGTGTCTAACCAATGATGTATGGCTGTTAAACTTGGATATTAAATTCAGAAATTACTTAAAGATTAACAGTCACACAAAGAGCAATGGAGAGATGCATGCTAGGAATAACTAGGAGGGATAGGAAGACAAATGAATGAATGGATTCGCGCACAAACAAAGGTATAAGATATAATCAAGACTGCGAAAAGATGAATTGGAAATTGGGTGTTCACATAGTTTTTGTATTGTGTAGGTAGTCTAGGGATGTCAACGCCGCGGCTCGGTTCGGCTCAGCTCGCTGTGAGCCCCGGCTCGGTTCGGCTCAGCTCGCTGTAAGCCCTGGCCCGGCTCGGTTCGACTTGCTGTGAGCCTCGGTTCGGTTCGGCTCGGCTCGCAGCGAGTATTTTTTAAACTGTGGTGTAAACTGTTATTTTAAACAAACATTTACATGTAGCGTATACTGCTATCACTGCTACGAGAAAATACCAGTTCTTCCCATCGCTATCATGGCACACAAACAATGCCACGTTTACCAAAATTGAATATCAAAAACATTTCTTCTTATTTATTACATTGCTAATTCTATTTTGAAATATAATTTTCTAAATTTTAGGGTTGATTGACAGTTTAATCTAACTCTTCTGATTGACAGTTTCTGCATTTGTGGACTCTGACACTTTCTGTGGGGCTTTGACCGTTTGTGTTGGGTTTCTCACCGTTTGCGTTGGGATATCATTGGTAATGTGGGGCTTCTGACCGTCTTCAATTTTGGGTTTTCTGACCGTTTTTATGGGAGTTTTGACCGTTTATGTGTGTGGGGATTCTGACCGTTTGTGTGGGCGTTCTGACCATTTGTGTGGGGGCTCTGACCGTTCTCGTATTTGGGGATTCTGACCGTTTGTGTGGGGTTTCTGACCGTTGTGTGGGGTTTCTGACCATCTGTGTGGGGGGTTTGACCGTTTGTGTGGGGATTCTGACCGTTTTTAGTTTTGGGGATTCTGACCGTTGGGGGTTCTGGCCTAGACCCGAATTATCACTTACTTTACTTTAGAAGAAAAAACTCAACAAATATATATACCGGATGATGCAAAATAACACCGACAAATCTTACTCACAAGATTCCGGATATATATATATATATATATATATATATATATATATATATATATATATCGAGAGCATCGAGGGTGCACAAAAGAATAGTT
Source organism: Lepisma saccharinum (assembly GCA_022664845.1). Lineage (NCBI taxonomy): Eukaryota > Metazoa > Arthropoda > Insecta > Zygentoma > Lepismatidae > Lepisma > Lepisma saccharinum. The sequence goes on from JAGDQP010016431.1 coordinate 1,669, forward strand.
TCGGCGCTATAGCCTGCCGAAACCGCAGAACGATGAATTTTGTAGCTTGATATTTCCAGTGCCATGAACTGGAAGACCTTGTATACCGTCAGCGCGTCCATCTTCGTCGATATCCTGCAGGGGAAGCCTTATGGTACGGATGACGGTTTCCCCTGTTTCGTGGTTCTCGCGAAATGGTTCCTTAATTTTGCAAATATCGTATTAACATTTGTTCATATCAGGGGGATACGGCAGTTGTTTCAGTATCTGCCACTGCCAGTTACGCAGGAGGTACGTCATGGTGTTAGCCATCTGACACCTTGCAACGTCATGCAGGGTGATGGCAGTTCGTGTTCGAAAGTGCTGTCGCTTTGTCCAGAGTGCAAGACGAAGGTGTCTCAAGAAGTTGTAGAGTTGGCAGCATAAATTGTCTGCTTGTGAGGTACAGCATGGAGGCAGATTATCCCATGGATATCCAATGCGCTGCAATTTTGCGAAACGTAAGACTGTCCTGCAGAATATGTACCACAGCTCTGTAGCAAACACATACTTCAGCGGCTAGCACACACGCAGTCCATCAACGCTCCTATGCAGCAGGAAGGCAAGGAGATGAATTCTCTTGTTATCCATTTGAGGTGGTTCAAAACGGGCATATTTATCAACAAAATATACTGATGTTGGCCGGTTTGAGGACGGCGTTTATATCTATCATCTGTTCTCATACGGAAAGTAGTTCCATTCCTGCTTTATTTCGACGAACTTCTTTCTCAGGAAAATATCTGAAAATACCCTATTCCTTTATTGGAATTCCTTGTGTACCCATTGCATAACTTTAGTGCTCAGTTTTGCATAGAGCAGGCTTGAAATCCTTGAGGGTAGTCTATAGCTAATGGTATCTAAATTTCCAAATATATATTAATTTTCCTGCACTTACGGCGGTCTATAGCATAAAAACAAAGTATCTGTGCACCTTCAGTGGTCTACATTTTTTGTCTTATTCTTATGTCAGGAATCCCATTAGGTAGATTTGTCGATGTTATTTTGTATCACTCTGTACAATTTGGATTAGGGATCTGCACAAAACACTTCGTGGCTCCTCAAAACACAGACTAGGGACTTCTCATTCATTACGTACTCGAGTTTGTGCCGTGACTGAAGGTGAAAGAAGATGTCAAACATTCGTGATGTCGAAGCTGTGAATCTCATTTAGCAAATGTTCTTGGAACGTGCTAGGGAAATGAAGAGAAGAGAGAAAGAGAAGAAAGTACTAAATGAACTTTCTGAGCAATCGATTATTCGTCTCATTGCTTGCGTTCAGCTGAAAAGATTCTTACATTCGGAAGGAACAGGAAATGAAATTCGGAAAATGAAAAAGAAGGAAGATTACCAACAGGAAAATTCCATTCCTTTTGAAGGACGTTTTCTGAGGTTTAATACATATTCGTGATCTTATTCGGGTTAACTAATGTCTCTATCCCCTATTATTTTAGCGAAAGCCTTATCATTTATTAGAAATGAAGTCATGTACAAAGTGACCATTCGTAAAGTAAACATCTGAATTCTGTTTTTTTCTTTAGAATTGTTTGCATCCTACTTAACGCTATGTATATATAAGTTACTTAGTTTTGTTAAGTGGAAGAGTTTCGAGAGATTTTCCTGTGCGATACGCGGACCGTGAATGCCGTATGGAGGAAGCGCTTCAAATATTCTCGCCCTAAGTACTAAGAGAGGATGAATGGTCAGTCCAACTCTCGATGCCTTCACATTCTCAAGGTGCGCAGGTGTACCAAAATACTCTGGTACTTTGAGGTTGAGTACATCTCAGAGCGCCAGGCATTGGAAACACAGCGAGAAAAGTCTCCAGCGCTCTGGTAAGGATTTGAACCTGTCCGCCTTTTAGTAGTCAGAAGCGTTACCGGCTGAGTCACGATCATTCATATTTGATTTATTAGATTTTTAAAATTTCAGTATCGTCACTAAAGTAATCCATCTACGGAATGTACACATTTTTGGGTTGCAATCAGTAAATGCATATGCTTATGACATTCGACTTTACAGTGCCAGATAATGATTATCAACGTAGATTGTTTCTTTGCTGAACTGCAAGAAATGAACACCAACTTCGGGATGGGACCAGGTCAGTTGGTCGACAGACGGTTATTCGACACGAACGACAGTCAATTGATTGACAACGACAATTGATTGACAAGGACAGTTAGTCGACTCGACAATTGATTGACAAGGACAGTTGGTCGACGCGACAATTGGTCGACAAGACTGATGGTTGACACGACAACTGGTCAACAAGACATTTCGTCAACAAGAACAGTTGGTTGAGAAGACAATGCGTCCGTTAGAACTTCTCGTGGATACGACAATTAATTCACGCGTGCAGTTGGCAACATTTACAAACTGCTAACACACTGCTCAGCTAATCTCAAACGACGACTTCTAAACCACTTCTGATGTACAGCGGCAATACGGAAAGAATAGAACTTTTGAGAAAACGTAAAAATTTCAATAAATGTGACTCAACTTATTTACAAGAGCTGATAACATTGATTCCTTAAGTTTCTGCATTATCTAGAATGATTGTACTACTTTCGATCTTACTAAATATTAAACTTTGTTCCTTGTAGATGATATAGTTTCTTAACACTACACTGGAGTTAATTTGCGTGGTGCACTTTCGATTATTTTAGTACGCCTACAGAAAGCTCTAAAAAAAAACAAGTATATTCTATGTTACTAAAATTTATTGAAAACATTGAAACACAATGACATGTTGACGAGATACCCAGCATTTATAGATCTCCGAAACTGCAGGTGATCCCAATCCTGTTCTTGATGTCGCTACCGACCCAAACAAAAACAGATTAACAATTATTAGAAAAACTTATTTGAAAACAGTTACTACTTTGACTTAAGAAACAACGCCCTGTCTCTCTACAAATGTCAGATCTAGGAGAGATTTCCATCCCTGTCCAGGTGCTGCTCCACGCTCAAACGAAACAATTTTACAATTACCATGTGGCTGAATGGGTCTCAGGGTGTAAATCTGGTAAAACGTGGAGAGATTTCTTCTAAACCCACATTGGTGATATCCAATTATTTCATCTTAGGCAAGTTAGCAGGACAATACGTAAATTTTTGTAACATGTTTTAATGTGATTCCGCTGTAATTATTACAGTCCGATTTATCGCTTTTTTTATAAAGCGGAACTATTATTGGCGTTTTCCATTCCTTTGGAAGCTCCACTTTTCTCCATATAGCATTTATGAATTTATGTAGTTCCCTGATTAGTGCTGTTCCTCCCGCTTTAAATAATTCGGGAGGAATATTATGTATTCCCAGTGATTTGCATTTTTTTAAATTTCTGTATCGACATTTCGACCCCGATCTGCTAGGTTTGGGCATCCAAAATTCTGCGGAATAGATTTTTAATTTCTTTGTTTGTTCTCTGTTGTGCATTAAGAAGTTTGTCGAAATAATTTTTCCACACATCGATTTACCAGGTGTGCCTGTTAATGATTCTTATTATTTCTGACATAAAAATATTTTTAATGTGGGAGGAAGGTACAAAGTGGTTTATTCAAAGTATAGGCCATCGCTAGTCACACATTTTCTGCATCTCGCTGGCAATTTGTGGATACCCTCAAAGGAAATATGTACATTTTTGAGGTGATCCAGCCATGAAGTCACTTTTAGACATCTCCGTGATTGTTGAACTGTTACATGGAAAGTGCGTGAGACGTCAATGAAAGCAATTTGTGGTAGTCGAAAGAGGCCATGTCTGGCGAATACGGCGGTTGTCGCAAGTGTTCCCAGAGAAATGCAAAACTGGTGTCTATAACCGCTTTCTCTGTTTATTGTGGGGCGTTGTCTTGCTACAAAATAGCTTTGCCGTGTCGTGTAGTCCATTCTGATCGCTTTTCCTTCAAAGCATGGTTTAAATTGATCACTTATTGACGATAGCAAACGGAGTTGACTGTTTCATCTAGTTTCAGCTCAGGATACACGACACTCTTCTGATCCCACCAAATGCACAGCATTGTCTTCTTTCCAAAGTGATTCGGCCTTCCGGTTGATGTTTATGGTTTAAAATATATCCATTATTTTACGCAAAAATAAAAAATATTTTTATGGTGAGAAAGCTAAACTTTTCGTACCATTTTTCACTTTTTCATCTGTCTGTCGTTCAGCTGATGTGGTATCCATTTTCCTGCTTTGTGGATCTTTTCCATGGTATGCAAACGATCACAAATGGTTCAGCGACCAACAATCAACCTGCTATTTGGTATTGAGTTTGCGTATCGTCTTCGCCGATCAATGCTTGCTATTCGGTATCTTCATTTTTTGGGGGTTGACCTGGGTGTTCTTTGTTTTTCAAATCGAAATCACCACTTTTGAATCGTTTAAACCAACGCACACAAGTGTCTTGTATTGGGACATTGCCACGGTAAAGTTTCTACAAGTATACGAAGGCTCTCACACACAATTTTCCTTTGATTGAACAAGAAAAGCAATACGTGTCGTAAATGTTCTTTATTTTGCTCGAAACCCGACATATTTATCACATCACAAAATATGACGCGAACATGGAATCGTTTAAACATCTATATTGATTTGAAAGCTACTGTCATAACAACAAAATTACATAAGATATGTGACTGTCAACCAACCTTTGTTTCCAGTGCTATCTCTTAAAAAATTAAGAATTATTAACCGGCATACCTGGTAGTCGGATCCGTCTAAAGGTCTCCGCGCTCATTTTGTAATCATCCCTAATCTAGGCTGGTAACCTTTAACGAGTTTATCCCTTTGTGCAAATCTCGTATGGTATTTGCCTTGCCGTTTTTCACTATCTCCTGAATCTTCTGCGTCAGATATTCTCGCGTTTTGTATCTGAAATCGCGCGTGGCTTTGCGTTTCGCATTATTATAGTTGTTGGTATTTACTTCGCTTTTATTACCTAGCCATCGTTCGTTTGCTTGTTTCCGTTACTCATGAAGGCATTCTTTATCAAATAATTGTTTGTTATTCTGCTGTTTCCTCTCACCTATAAGTTCCTTCGCTCCACCCATAACTGTTTCGAGAATTGCCTCCCACATCTTACTTACATTGATTTCACTATTTATTTCATCTTTATGACTACTCTTCTTGGCTAAGATTTCGAGTTAGTAGTTTGTTTTTACGCTTGGATTATCTAATCATTTAACTTCGAATTTGAATTGGTTTGATCCTTTGCCTTCTTTGTTCGTGATGCATAATTTTTCTCTCACTTTTGCGATCGCTAACTAATAGTTGGTGTCTCCTTCCGCTCTTCTGTAAGGCCTAGCGTCCATTATGTTGGTGTGTTGCCTTCTATCTACCAATACGTGATCGCTCTGGTTGAGAGTTTCGCTATCCGGAGATATCAATGTGTATTTGTGTATATCTTTGTGTTCAAAGTACGTGCTCTATATTAGTAGGTTTTGCGACATCGCGAAAAATATCTCCATTATTATTGGCCTTTTCGTAAAGGCTGTGTTTGCCTACAGTTAGTCTATATTTCAACTCCCTCTCTACCTTAGTGTTGAAATCATCTAACGCAATTTTCATATTACACGATGGGGACCAGATAGTTGAGGAAAATACATCAATTTGCAATGGGATGACGAATGGGAATGGTAGTTGTAATGTATTTGCTTAAGCAGATCTTGAATGTATTTGTGTTTAAAACTGTTACGCTCTTGAAATAATTATTCTTTTAAAGGACTAAACCCTCGGTTTATGAACTGAGAATACGCCTACTATGTGTTATCCTACATTTGCTTGTGTTCCACGAATTTTAGGTACTACTCATACACTATCCTCCTTTTTCCACTAATGTTTGTCAGCCTGGCGACTACTAGGGCAAGAGAGTATTCCTGTCTGCACTAGTGCTCGCCACTCCTTGTGACTACTAGAGCATGTGATGATTCCTTGAATGCAATTTTATTTGTCACTAAATTGATTGATTTTTATTGGTAAATCATTTTTGCGTTGGTTTGATCGCAATTAGGCCCCCAGTACTAATAGTCCCTAGGGTCTTAATTCTTAACAAATATTTCCGATTTCTGATTGTCGAATTTTCCTTCAGTTTGGAACTGATATGCTCAGATACATGCGACTCAAACATTTGAGAGGGTATCATGGTGCTGATCCAAATTGGTTTAGAAGTTATGTTACGCATAAATATAAATAATCATTATTACAGCTGAAAATGTACTTCTGCTTTAAAAGTCTATCAATCTCCATTAGTAAAATTTCTATTTAGGTACAGGATCAATGATAGGAATATACTGTGTATATTAACGATTGGAATGATTTCTGCGAGGCTGGTTCAGCATTTAACTGCACGAGTCAAAATTGTACTTCTAGGAGATATCCGCATTTGAAACAGGACAATGATACTTCATATTTATCTGAGCAGTACGGTGATAAAAAACTATTGAGTAATCTTTCGAATATGATGTGTGGCAGTGGTGGTCCAGGATTCTCGTGAGTAGAGGGACAGCGCAGCTGGAATAGGCAAGAAAAAATTTCAATATTTTAATGCTAAGTGATTTTTTTAAGTATAAGATTATAAAACTTGTCCTTATACTAGTAAGGTTTATCATTGAATATGACACTGGTGTAAAATCAAGGCACGGCAAAACCGCGAAAATAAAACGGCGGCACAAAATTCACGAAATCAGTATCAACGGCGAACCTAAACAGTACGACGTACCAAATAGCGAGAAAAAGCCGTTAATCACAAGAAACAAGGACGGCTTAAATGACCGACACGTTAAATGCGACTCGCTTATAAGTCAATAAGAATGACGTTGACTGAGAAATAGCGACATAAAATTGGCGGTCGTAAATCTAAAACATCAACACCAAGGACGTAACCTTAAAAATAGAGCACAAGTCATTTTAACTGAATGAAAAAAAAAACTGGTTGTGATTGCTCAAATTGTAGTTATCAATATCACTTAATTATTAACATAATATTGAATATAATTGTCATATTTAAACCAATATCCAATATTGTATTAAAAGCTAAAGTTGTCCCTATGCCATACGCATACGGCCGGAACGACGCGTCGAGGATATCGAGGTAACTCTCAACATATTTTCGAGCTACGGTACAGTGCGAGGCAGGGTTGTCAGTCCCACTCTCAATCACTTTAACCTACCCTAGGTGCCCAGGAGTACGAAGGACACTCTGATACTCAGCGGAGATTTGATAACAGGCTGCTTGAACTTCAGAGAACCAGGCATAGGAACACTGCAAGAAAATTCTCCGTCCTGGCCGGTATTTTAACCTGGACAGTCTGATCCTTATTCAGACGCGCTTCCCCTTGAGCCACATAGAAAATGCAAAATTATTTATTTTGAGCGAGAAGCAGCGCCAGGACAGGACTGAGAATCTCGTGGAATTCTGCGGATCTGCCATTTATGGATAAACTGGACGCTGTTTCTTAAGTCGTAGTATCAACTGTTCTCAAATATGTTTTCTAATAAATTTTACAACTATTTTGTTTGGGTCGGTAGCAGCATCAGGACCAGGATGGGGAGCTCCTGGAATTCCGGAGATCTATAAATGCTGTGTTCCTAATCAAAATGCCATTGTATTTCAACATGTTTTAATAAATTTCACTTAACCAGAATACTCATGTTTATTTTAAAGTTCACTTCAGGTGTACTAAAACTCACCTAAATCAAACTAAACAAATTAACTCCAATTAAGTTTTAAGAGACGGTATCAATTAGAAGGATCAAAGTTTAATATTTAGTAAGATCGAAAATAGTAAAACTCATTGCATATCATACAGAAAACGTGATTAACTTTAATGTTAGCAGTTGTTGTAAAATGAGTTATGTCAACTTTATTGAGGTTTTTCGTGTTTTACTTTAGCGATACTCAATCCTCTTCCATTTAAAGTTTCGATGTTGCCCTTATTTTGTGCGATTACGTCGTCCGTTAACATTCCCGTATGGTCGTGAAGGAATACCAACAAGTACATTTTATGAAACTTCTCCCTCAACATTATATTTTAAGTGTGAAGAACATGGCCAATTTATATCTACTTCAATTCATAGAGAAATTGGTTCTTTAAAGCACTAATATTAGATCGGTAACTTTTATCTATATATTGATCTTAAAGCTGTTCGACAGGAAAGTCAATTACATATCTTTGTTCTGTATCATGTGAACTGTTACTGTCAAGCTATAAAGAAATGAACGGTTGTATGTTGTTTCTTACTTCCAAATGTCTAGAAAGACAGAACACGCGCCTTATTCTTGTTTTTGCTCTATCCATTGAAGTTAAGTTTCGCTTTCCAATTTACCTTCTTCAGGTTCTCTCGGAGTAAGTAGTCCGTCCCTTTACTTGTGCTGTAGAATTAAAACTTTATGTATCGTGAACACGATTTTCGCACTTTCGGGTAATTCGTTACTGAAACCAACGTACGGGAAACAAAGAAGAGGAAAAATAAATAGAATATAATGACATAGTTTGATTTCATATATATAAACTTTATAAGCACGTACAAAAATACTATAGCAATCATTTATGATAAATCGGGGGTAAAAATCCGGATTCTTAGTGTTATTTGAAGGGTGTCGGGAAAAGGCAAGGAATGTTACAAAACAGGTTTATTGGAAAAAACAAATTTTAATTTCTTCACCTGTTAAGGTTTAAACGGTTCAACGAATGTTTAATATGGTCTCCTGCGACCATTTACTAATACTTCTCCTTCGCTCTTTGATAGTCTTGTAACTCCAATTTCGCTAATAGAATGTGCTTATCAGCACAAATTCGCTATAAAAGTGCATCCTCGGTTTCTCCCGATACCCTTAACTTGAGAAATGTTCCCTAAAAAATTTTAATAACAAACTGAGGCAAAGTGAGTCTTTACGACAGAATTTAGTTCTTACATTCACGTCTAGGTATATTTCTAAGAGTTTCTCCAGTCATTGAATATAAACCCTAAGATTGTCCCGTTTTTTCTAATATGTCAGGAAATATTCCCTAGGAATTTTCCCGAAAATGTTTCCCTTGTTATTTACTTATCACTAATTATAGCCTGATACGATTCAAAAACGAATAAAGGTAAATAGAGAACGCAGTGAACCCAAATCTGAAATCAGTTTCCCTTCACCTGTTTTGGTTTAAAAGTTTGACATTGTGACAGACGGACCGAGTGAAATTAAAGGGGGTTGAAAATGCGTCTCATAAACACCAATAAAAATTGCATCTCTACATTAGAACAAAAAAGTAAATAGTGAGTTTGAATACAATTACATCCGGAGAAATTGATTTATTGCTCCTGGCAATATTACATTGCCGTTATGCATTATGAGATTTAATACGTAGACTTAGGAGTGATTTAGTGCAAGAAAACCGTTGTATTTTAAATTCCTCAACCCAACACAACCATGTTTATGTTAGACATTGAATTACATTCCAGATGGAAGCTTCATTGTATCCTTTCCTTTAATTCCGCTAGTGCAAACAGTAACATAAGTTACGCAATAGCAACAACCGTATTATCAATAAGCTGATAGTACTGTTGTTACTATTGGGTAAATTGTGTTATCGCTGGAACTAGCGGCTCGTAAATTATCCCAGTGACAACATAGCTTTAGGTATTTAATTCACTCACCAAAAATATTTTTGATCCTTCGTCGAAACCAATGGTGCGATCACCAGCGAAAATGATCAATATATGTTTTCAAGAAGTGCTACGTATGCGCTATGTACAAATTCAATTGATTTTGTTACTACATTCTCCAACCAAAACAATGACAATTAGGTCCATGGTATAAACAGTCACGCTTTTGCTTATCAGATTTCAAAGTTTGCGCCACCAGGTAAAGTATTTTAGCTGCATGAAACGAAATTTCTCAACTGGTGTTGCCCTAAAGAACTATTTATTTAATAACACTAAGTCCATCATCTCAATACTAAATATTTCCACACTAAAATCTTAAACTATAATTACATAGCAACGAGGACGATAGTTCCATCTGTGTCATTTTATAAAAAGCAAAGAGTTTTGGTTTAAATTATAAGCAGCAAAAGCTGTGAATCTTTATGGTTAAATTTCGTTCGAAAGGTCTCGGCGAGATGATTACAATACTGAACAGTTCATGCTAGTCCGTCTGTCCATCCGTATACAACTTCAAAGTCACAAACTACTAGTGCTATGAAGATGGTTGAGCTCTCGTTAGATAATTCTTGCTGAGACGAATTCAAACTGGCATTTGATGCTAAAAGTTTGCAGTAGAACATATGTATAGTCCTCCAACTACCTCCGCATAGTTCGTGTCCAATACAAATAGCTAAAAGTGAGAAATCAAATTGGTATTTTGTAAGTAAGTAATATTGTAAGATAACAAAGGGTTGGTAAATTTGTGCATATCCTATTAAATTAGTGGCGGGACAAATCTTTGAAATATGGTATCAAATTTGTGGCGCTTTTATACTAAAATTTGTCAACATTTTTGTAGCAAGATTATAGTAAACATTGAAATATGAACTTGATATTCGGGGCCGCTTGGCTCAATTGGTGGATAGTGAAGTTAGTCTTATTCTTACAGAGTGTGTTTTACCTCTTACTAGTTTTCTGGTGAACTCTTAAGAATGAATAATGTCAAATGTTTTCTAATACACATTTTCTTTAAGAATGTATAATATAAGACATTATTAAGAGTACAACAATTAGAAGATTGTCTTGAAATGTAGTCTAAAAGCAGCTAAAACGGAAACCAAATCAATATCAAATACACGAGCTTATGTTTAAAGAACTGCAATTAAAAATGAAGACGAGGAAATTTCTTTGGAACCGAACTCATACTACACAAAATTGTTTATTAAAGCATTAACAAAATATAGTGAAGCGTGTACTACTACAGTGTAAAGGAATATTACAATACGAGGGCGACCAAGAATGTTTCCAGTACATGAAGAAGCGTAACAAGATGTAATAGAAGCAATATACATATTACCAACAGAAGTAACAGATGAAGAGGCAAAAACCAAAATAACAGTATACAGAGATGTAAGTAAGAATTCGTCGGTTAGGTGCTCTTCGGGGACTTGTAGATACAAAATATATACTGAAAAGGACTAAATAGTTTCAACCCTTTAAAACATTATATCCAGAAAGAAGCAGTTGTTGTTAGTGAGAATGTAGGAAATCATTCTCAACGTCAGGAATTCTTATATTCCAACTATGAAGAGTATCCGAATTTAAAAACACCAAGACAAGTACTTAATGCAGCTGAGAGTTTGAAAGTGTTACGTTCGCAATCTTGAACCATTGGGAGTCGGGCAGAATCACGGGAGAAACTGAAGAAATAGAATGATAACTTTGAAGAAATATAAGATGTATAAGATTTTTGTGGAATACGGAAGGAGAAAAGCTGAATGAATTTGCTGTAATAGCAGCTGTTCATGAATTCCTCCGAATTGAAAGCAGCCTAGGTCCCCGTGATCAAGTTAACTCGGGTGATAAGCTCGTACGAATTGGTTTGTTTTGAAAGCAGATCGGTAGTTGCAGTAAGTGTTTGTGGTTGCAGTCTTTTAATAAAATGCTAAATAACTATCTTAAAGCTAGTGTGATCAGTCCTAAACTATTTCTATACAAAAAGCTTTTTCTTATTACTGTGTACACAATAACCTGAAACAAAGATATATTTTAATCGAATTATTGATGAGTTACGCCAGCAGAAAACATACGTTTGTGTCATGCAGTCAAACAGAGCAACAAAACAGTCTTATTGTAAATGTGATATTAGTGTTGGATGTAGTGGTGCATTTGTTATAGTTATCAAGGTAAAATTGAGCCAAATTCCGAGGAAAAACACTCTGCTGATCAATTTTAAGAACGTAAGTAAATTACCAACTTCATACAAGTCTGGGCTTGGAGTGCCGCAAGTGGGTAGCTTAAAGGTTCCTATTTTCCACAAAATATTACTCCTCAAACTTGTAAATCAGGACTTATGGAGCAAAATCTTTGTAAGCGTACATAATGACTTATTGTACGAAGATGAAAATGCGCTAGAACATTACACTTACAATGCTGGGGCAATTTTCAATACTGGTTAGGATAACAAATTGTCCCCAAGAAATTCCTTATAGTGTTTTACCGACTTTTCTATTTCAAAATGACAAGAAATGAGAATAAGACTTGAATTACACAGCTGAACATTTCTTCCCCATTTAGTCGGGGAGAAAAAAAATGCTCAATTGTACTAAGCAAACATGTCCTTTCGTATATTAAGGTCGGTGGACATCAATTGTATGTATCATTATCCCACCCAGATACCTGCGTGTCACCTAAGCAACTCCAAGTTACAATATAGTAATCAATGTACAAGAAAAGAACATTTTCAGTACCATAAGGTAATGAAGTACCCGTTTGTTCAAATAAGGAACAGCATCGTGTTAGACCCTTACAAAGTGGATCTACAATCCCAGATATGCATAACTTCTCGACGGCCAGTATTAAATTTAAATAGAAAAATACGTCCTGTTACAGCATGCTCCTCCTTAGATTAGCAGAAGAAAACGCTCAAGATCACAGAGAAATTGTATCGTGATGTGTGAAAACAAGTGGATTCTGAACAATAATCGCAAATGAAGTGGGCTGTAAACTTTTGTTGAATGTCTGAAATTCTTTTTAAAGACAAAGTTTACACCGCTAAATATTTTGATATTTGTGTGGTATAAGGTACTGTCTATTGTCTTTTATCATACTTTTCTACCAAAAAATTACAAATTTCAACGATACTTATATGAAAAGCAACTGCAGGTGGCCGAAGAAGGGTCCTTTGCTCTTTCCAGACAACTTAAATTAGTCATCCAGTTCCAAACGTGATTATGTTCAATGTGATACATTTCTAGAAAAGAAGGAAAGAAGGAATGGGGGTTTCAAATGTCTTACTTGGGAATGCCTTTTCTCGTAAAGATTGAAGTGGTTAATAATGAGGTTTTCAATATGACCATATGCTCATATTGACGATGAAGGTATGCAGAATCCAGTGATATCTATATATCTAATTCTAATCATTTTCGGCGTAACGAGTTTTAAACCAGGTTACTAAAATTTCTCATGTGAAATGTTACTATATATTAGTTGCATAACCTGAGGTTTGAAGTACTAGCACACTCGTTATGTTCCACGGAGTTAGGAGGGAGAAACAACAAATTGCCATATCGAGGGTGAAACGTTGATACGTCGTAAATTCAAATTCATTATTTTCCAGGAAACAGTGGAAAGCGATTTAAAAATTTAGGGAAATAATCCGGACAACTTTAATGATTTGTAATACACAAATATCATTATCAAATTGTATTACATACTGAATTGAGACATTTTAGTTAACATGAACAGTTAATCTGTGCTTACGAGATTTTAATCCAAACATTTTAAATTTGTTAAGCCCTTATGAGGTATTAGTACTCTCCTTAGAATTCAATTGCAGAAAGAGCGCTGTATTTTGTGGTTTTCATTTTCAACAAACAGGCAATCTAATGCATAATTAATCAATTAATTTGTTCCTTCAGAAAGTTTCCGCAACTATTTCAAAAACAAGTTACATAACTTTTGTACATTTATACCCTGGATTACGATGCATTCTTTAGAGTGAGTTACCATATCAGCGAGCAATGTTTTGGTTAAGCACGTACTAACTATTGCAGCGCTATTTCATATTTAAATCTCATGAAAATATTCTTCCGCTTAAGGCCTCTTTGAGTGCTCCTAAAAAGCGCAAATCGGATGAAGCCAATCCGGAATGTAAGCTGGGTGTTCTGACTTCAATTTTCTAGAGTTTCCAAAGTAATCATGGACGTGGACGTTGTCGTGCAACAATATGTTTCGATTTGACAGTTTTCTCTTCTTTTAGAGCAGGTTCCCTGTTTCAATTCTCTCTAAAGGATGTCAGAATAAGTTGCACCCTGCCGGTTGTGTTTGGATTAGTAACGCTGAACTCAGGTTCCATCACCACCCAAAATGCATGTAAGATTATGACAACCTTCATTGGCAATTCACTTGTGTAGTTAAATGTGATGAAGCAAGCTTGATTCAACTTCGAAATTAACTGTAGTAAGTTTACTTGAATTTCATCCAAGCTTGACGAAGACTTTTGTGTTGATATATGTCGCCCCTGTACAAACGACGGGATCATAGAAAACGAGTCTTGTCAACAAATCACATTTCGTAAGTTAGCTCAGTAGCTCTGTCCACCTCAGGCGCAGACAGTGATGCTTGAACGATAAAGAATTCTGTCAAGCCACTACTTGAAACTTATGAGCTTGGTCTAATAGTTAAGGTATCGGGAAACGATTCGGAGATCCCGAGATCGAATCCTGGTATGGATATATTTACATATTTTGTAAAGGAAAGCAACTTTTATACGCAATTGGAAATTTAAAAATTAATGACCATTGCTTGGTTAGGTTAGGTAAGTCAGATTAAGTGTTTTTTTTTTCTATTTATTTTTTGCATACGCATGTGTTATATCCTGATTTAACTTATGTTAAATCCGGAATGGTATAAGTAGAACTCATTGCAGTATATCTCAAACATGTTTGCCATTAGATTTCACGTATATTATATATTGGAAATTATTTATTTAGACAATCTCTTTGAACGTTCAGGAATATGACGAAAACATTTTCTGTTGCTACGGAATATGTTTTGAATTCTCAAGGTTGTAACTCCAACTTTCGGTTCTGTCCATAGAAATGACAATTTGAAAATTTAATTTTTGTAAATGGAATTACTATAAAATTCGTAATGCTGTAAACGATGTTTTAGGGTCCGTTTTGACGTTGAGTGATTATGTAATATTTTGTCTGTTTCGAAACTTGTAAATTTTGAAGAAAAGATAAGATTTAGCAGGATAATTTGATACCGAACGTTGCTTTTGGAAGTACGATTTTTAAAATTTCAATTGTAAACATTCTGAAATATGAGTTTTTTTCTTCAAATTGTTAAGTACAACGTTTTCCTGTAACTGAAATAAAATTATGTTTTTTATCCAGTATTTATGGTGAAAAGTGTCATTAGAAAAGCATTTAGCATACTAAAGTGTTATTTTATGTCTGCTAATTTGTGCCCCTGCGTTATATATTCAAGTATATATTCATGGATATAATAATAAATAATAACAAATAACCACTTGCGTAACTGGTCGATAGGCCCTAAGCCGGCCCGAACGCCATCTGTACGCATTTGGTGGAACTATGTCCACCTGAGTGACGATTATATGGTCAGCACTGCGCGTCACCTAACCACGAACAGGCGTATCAGGGACTTCCTAGACCGAGTTTGGCCGTTACGTCTTTATTCACGTGCCTCCCCAGTTTGCCTCACGACGCTGGGTGGGTGGACGTCAGTCGAGACCACGCGGACATGAGTCCGACGCTGTAACCACTAGGCTGTGGAGCCAGTCTATGTTCATGGATATAATTTTATATTTTTTTTTCCTTATCTGTCGATGACAGGCATTTTCTCCCTGCAGGTATGTGCACTCCCTGCAACGTCTTTTACAGGGAATACGCAGATTCAAACACTCATATTCAGCTTTACTACAACCTAATCAACAATTGTTCTTACGAATTTGCGAATAACGTCTAGGGATCTTCGTGATCGTGGCTGCAGTTTGACGTCCAGGTCACACCATTTTGGAATATTTCAATCCACTCAAAGATGACTCTACGAGAGAGAACTCTATCCTTATACTGACCACAGACACTTAATAGATATATCCCTATATGTTTATTATGGGTACTATTTTGAATTAGACAGGTATTTTAATCTATTCTAAAACTCAAATTAATGTGATGTACGAAAACGGCCATTTATTTCCGACCAGCCTGGCATTATGTTAGAGTGTAGTTTATACAAATATGAGAAAAAGATACATAATCAGCAAATCACATAATTTAAGTAATGTACAGCGTAATCGTAATTTGAAACCAATGTATATTTTTGACACGCTTAGTGGATGCTACACTTTATTTTCGATGTATTTTGATATTTAGTAGGACAACATATCCAATGTGTAGTTTAATTAGATTTCTTTTGATTTCAAAGTGTTTTTCACTTTCCTATCAAACAACAATATGCTATAATCATCAAAATTTAAGCATTTTTAAAAAGTGAAATAAAAAATCAGTATGTCGATTTCATTTTCAAAGTACAATATTATTCGAATACATCCTAATCTTTACGGATATTGTTCATGGATGGCAGAATGAAGCAGAAGCTGTATCGATTAAAACATGAACGCATATACTCTCATTAACTATATAGATAAAGCTCATTATCATTTATCCTACTATCTTACAATATACAACTTTACTTAACCAAACAACACAATGCTATTAGCATTGCATCAGCAAGTAAACCCATTGCTTACGGTGATGAATGCAAGTACACATAAATAATAATTTTTAACATCTTCCCTGATTATCTACGCAGTATGAATTCACATGGCACTACAACGATATGTAATATAATTTTTGATGAGGCACAAATGGACGAAGTATGTTCGTGCCTTGCAATGAAATTTGTCAATGGAGATTATTCTTAGAAGTACAATGTTGAGAAATACTTATGTATAGCAATGACGATAACATTATACTGACAATGTGTATAGAAAAAGAACTACTAAAAAAAATGTGTTTATTTGTTCAAGAAGACTTTGGAAACTTACGTTAAGCATCAGTTGTGTAGAAACAATTTTGTGTTGGAGTTTCAAAGACAATTTAGAAAATTATACTAGTTATAATTTATTTGGATAGAGAAAACTATTATCATGATTATCACATCCTCTCTTCCTTCTCTTAAGCATAATTATCCAGTTTTTTTCAATCTTCTTAAAATTATATGCATATTAAGTCACACGTACAATTGGATATAATTTCATTTTTATGACCTTTAGGCATCCATGTTTCAAGGCAAACAAAGGATAGGGAAAATAATGTGTAAAGGGGTTAACCAGAGCATAAGTTAAAGACATCATATAGGATATTTCCTTGTATGGTAGAATAAACCTGAAAACCCTTTAGTGAGGAGCATGTCTCACTGTTATCGCACTCACGATCTCCGACGCAGGCGTGCCATTTACAATATTGGATAACCCTTTACTCAATCTTCGAGCAACCATATAATGGTAACAAACATAATATTAACGTCCCCTAATCTTAACCATTTCCCTATTCCTAAAATTTAAATTAAACTTTAGCACAGGTATGTCATATAAACTACTTACGTCAATAAATAGGAAACTTCAGGCAGCTTTTTATATATGTTTTGCAAAGTTTCGATCAAGTGATGAAATTTAACTACAAACTTTTAATTGATAAATGTATTCAGAAACAAGTGCAAACAAATCTCAGTATGGTAAATTAAAATTCTTACAAGATAAATCAATCCAAACAAATCCCTTTTGTTTTTACGACATCGAAGATGCTTCTTCACAATAATCTGGCATCCAATACAATTTGTTACTTATGAATCCGTTGCTGATTAAGAAATGTCTGTGTGCAGTGATTGATACTTACCTTTTATATAAAAACGGTATGATAGTTGGGCACATTCAACTGGAAAAGAGAGTTTACCGAATTGATTAACAAAAAGCGAACGTCACATTTAATTGTTGTTTTGAAGTACCCAGTATTTCATTTATTTACATATTAATACATATGTAAATAAATGGTCGAAAGGAGAACGATTTGCAAAAAGTCATGCTAAAAATATTAAGTGAATTATCTCATATTCTGGTTAAATATTGTAATACATATGACTGAAACACAATGATATCGAGCAGGACGATACCCCACTGGCAAATGAACACGTAGTTTGGGAAATAATCCTAGGTTATAGGGTCTGTCTACGCAGAAGATCATAATAAGCTAATTGTGTGTGTTCCAACAAGAAGAAGAAGAAGAGGGAGCACTTAAGTATTTTACTTTGTAAAGGTGAGACCAAACATTAAGTGAAGAGTACGTTTACTTCCTAGAATGAGAGATAATCATAATTTCATATTGTAGAGATACTTGATGACCTAGATTTAAAATAGTGCTGTAGATAAACTAGCTTGCGATATTGTATACTTAGATTAGCATATGGGTAATTTAAGTATATGATATATGAGCAGTAGTTCAGAAGCCAAGAGTGCAAAGTGATATTGACGAATAGAAAAGAGCTCGAGGCAATCTTTCATTAATAATCCGAAATATATGTGACACGAAACCATCAGATTGTAAGGCTTTTTGTAGAAAGCCGGGATCGTGTCTACAAATACGGGGATGCGCTGTAGACAAATTAAATTAAGAGAAATAAGAGAGGTACTAAGTTTTTGGCAGTTTACTGCCAATGGTCTATTCGTTCCAAAATAATAGATACAAACTTAGAGAAATGACTCACCCGTCTGGAGGTTGTCGTAGGCCTCTGCTGATTCGGGACTTATCTCAAAGCTTGTATGGTATGAGTAGCTACATCGAAAACTAGCTACTGCGAGCGCCACGTCCTGCTGGTACTCGACACTGAATTGACTATAAACACTACATCCAACTACAGAAGTAACTGTCTGATGATAAATAAGGTAACTGTTAGTCTTTTTGTTATTTTTGTGTGTTTTTTTTAAACCCCGTGGCTACGAAATACGGGTATGTAGAGGACCACAGAGTTGCTGATAGTCCGACACTGCGTTTCAATATACCCCCAGACGGGAAGACAAGATGCTTATTATTACAATTACATAAAGGTGGTTATATCATTGTTACACCACTTGTTACAAGGATTTTCTTGCTGTTCAGCGCTATGCAGTGAATGCTAATCCGCATTCATGAAATTTGTTTCAATATTGAGGTTATGTAAATGGTTAAGAATTAATTTGTCGTGAATTTTTTCATCGCATCTTATATAATAAACTATAACGTTCGGGAATCAAAACCCTTCTATCCCTTACAATTTTCTGTGCAAAAATATTTTGGATATTGATGTTTCCTCACATAAAATATGACAATTATCTGTAGCACATATTTCAGATTGTATATAAAATATTCCTTCGATTTTCTTTAATTCGATGTTATAAATATAATTTGGCTTCTCGAGTCGATATACCTGAGTAAGTCAAATGAATACCTTAAACACGTTTTATTTATTTTTACATTAACGCTAAACCTTATACAACTGTAACCTATGCTAAAAATGGAGGCTACATGAATAACATGCGCCGTAAAAAATATTGTTTCACCTCAAATGTCTTCACCCTCTCTATCAATGTATTTTATGGAGCTGAAACATTCCCTGATACACATTCATACTGTTTCCTCATTCTTCAATAGGTTTAAATAGTTTTCACTCATTCACTACTCAAAGTATTTATGAGATATTTCAGTCTTCTCTGTTCCACGTGTCTAGCACAGCCACCATCTTCAACCTTACTTATGACATCACACATAATGTTTTGCCAGATAATAAATATACATATTTAACCTATCGTATTAATTTTAGAGTATGTCTTACGTTTTTTTCAATCACCCTTGTATAATATGCATGCTTCTCTATATTCGAGGGCTATGGTTGTATCTGTTATTGTCAGTATATATATATATATATATATATATATATATATATATATAATATTCAGCCGTTTTACATCCACTGCTGGATGAAGTCCCCATTTTCTTTCCACATACGACGGTCTTCCTCTATTATCATCCATGTAGGTTATGAAAAACTCTTGATTTCAACTACCAATCTGGCATTCGAGACGGCGTCCAATATATTATACATGATTCCATGAATCGTCACTTCTAGTCCTCAATTTAGATTTATTTGATCTAGAATTCATGTGTTCTTGGAACACATTCTTGCTTCAGATGATAGAACATTTAGGAGTTCACAGTTGTGCTTCAAATACAAACCTCTTGCCTTGGAATTAGCCCAAAAATGATTTACTTTAAACATTATGTGGGTCAAGTCCACTGAAGGTTTGAGGTTTGTCTCTTGAGATTTGATTAACACTTATAAGGAGTTTGGAATTAAAATCACATATAAAATGCATACAATGTATCTCGGGTAACTGCTAAGTTTCATACATCGGCTTCGGATTTTAGATATTGCTTACAAATATTAATCCTTAAAATATGCAAATGAGATCACTGAAGTACTAGCAACGGATATAAGACAAAAACCAGAACGTCAAGTAACAAACTAAAACTTACTTGTCAACATGGTGTGTCCATCGATGTCTTTCGTGTAACGAATAATAAAAATTTGTTGCCGATACTTGCTGTTCGGCTCCTTATAAACAGTCTGAACATGACTGTCAATGTTGAAGCTACTTGGTCAACTACCTGAGCTTAGGATACTCTTGTGTCATCCTACGTCATAACAATCGTCATGCGACTTTCCAGTTATCATCTGGTTCCGTCTGCCAATTCATCAATATACTAGATATTACGGAAGGTTAGCGATTACTCACGTTGTGTGTTTTTATTTCCTTGTATTACCAATTCAATTCCAATCAACTTGTTTCCTAGAATATAATTTTGAATCTAAAAATGTTTGCTCTCGACAACTTGTCAAACTTCTCCTGAAAAAATTAACTATTAGCAGCGTTACATAAAATTTCTTCAAATGATTGACAAAGACGACTTATGTTACACCCTTACAATTTTACACCACCGTAATTAGAAAATCACAATGAACCACTCGATCATCAGATCGAATCTGTGCCTCATTAGATTGTAAACTTAATGGTATTATATGAATCTTTAGGATCGATTTTATGTTCATTTATTCGTTAAAGAATTATGTTTCTTTCACGTTATTACTACTTTAGAAGCTACTTTCATTAATGTTACTGCCTTGAACAGTTTAGTATTATTCCGCTTTTTATTAATGAGTATATGTCAATAATGTGATCAGTTTGGACCAGATGTAATATTTTAATCTGGTATTCTGACAAATATTATCAACACACGTTTAATTATATCTGTACATATAACCTTACTGACAAATATTTAACGAATTATTTACAAGATAAACGGTTTTAAGGATGATGTAAGCATTCAAGAGGGAGGTGGTTTAACTTAGCTTGTTTTGATGACAATGGGGAGGGAGGATCAGAGCAATGGTTACGTCAAATTTCTTTAAAGACAATTTAGTGTTTATTTAAAATGCAAACAATTATTAGCACTAAGAAATAAAGATAAATAAATTTTTGCAAAAGATCCGTACGCACAAGGGGAAACGAGTTGGGTTTCTGCTTTTTCTTATAACAAGGGGTAGAGGGGTTCTAAAATGAATTAATATTCTTACGTAATACTTGAACGTTTTCCAAGTATACTTAACCGGCGTGAGCCTAATGTATTACTATTTTCCTTTAAAATCATAAGCGTTTATTTTAAACGGATATTATTCTGCATAATATGCAATCTACTGAATGGTAATCTGAATTTAGAAAAAATCGCAAAATTAGATTTTGCGAACAAATTAATCCAAAATTACTTATGGTCAGTTGTACAATCGACCGCTAAACTTCTAGTCAGCGCTAAGTTGAGGCCAACTCTCATTTTGCGTACTCTCATTGGCCAAAATCAGACTTGGCCTCAACTTAGCGCTGACTAGAAGTTTACCGGTCGATTGTAGAACTGACCCTTACTGTGTTCAAATTGTACTAAATGGGTGATTTACATATTTATTTCAGTTGAACCTTGACAAAAAATATTTAAAATATATAAAATGTTATTCTTTTTTATGTTTCATGTTAAATTATATATTAGAACCCTGTTGACAGAACATTAAAACATTCATTATTATTCAGATACATAACTTTCATCTTCCTTCCTGTCTCTTCCGTCACCTCCACTTCCTAAGACTCCTTTGCTACATATGTTAATACTTCAGATATTTTGACCGTGATCACATGCTCTCTTAAAGACTCATTAGCCCAGGAGAGATTGATCCATTGACTTCGAAAAAAAGGTCAGATGGTGGAAAGTAAAGTATCAGATATTAATAAACGTCTTCTGGAAAATGTTTACTTGTGTCACCTTTCGATGTTTCATGTGAGCGACCCTCGTAGATCAAGTAATGTTGCCCTTGTTTTGAGCCTCTTTTGCTTCCGCCGACATTTAGCCAGTGCATAATACTGCTGTAGAAATTCCTGCTGCTTCTTGGAAAATAAGTTTACGCACGGACATAGGTATGTAGGAAAATACGTGCCATTTGTAACGCATATTCTTCAGTAGCTGTTTCATTAATTTCCTAAGCACATGACAGGGTTTACGAAATGAAACCTTCTTATGATAAATCGTCTTTATTGTTCTCTAAAACATAACAGGGCTTTATTCCAGTCAATTGTCATTCCGCATCCCCTTGCTGGTGATGTGTCCAGGGTGATGTTTTTATTAGTGCAGACTTTTGTGTACCAAATAGGTTGATTCCTGATTTGAATTTTGAGACCTTTAGGCTGTTTTTGCTCAGGACGGATGGATGATATTGGGTAAATTGGTGGAATGAAGAAGGAAACGAAAGCAGCCTGAAGAAAACTGCGCATATGGAGTTTGTCCACGCAAACCTTACCTGGCGTGAGTCGGGATCGAACCAGGGACCCCAAGCGCCAGCGGTGTGCATTGTACAAATGAACCTCCACGGCCACCACATTTTGTTATTCTATATGGGTATAAACCATAACATGCAAAACTTACAGCAATATTTACGAGCGTGAAAAGCACTTATCAATTATCTATTATTTACACTTTCATAAATAAAGAAAAAAAAACATATAAACTTAATTTTGCAAACTTAGGGTTATGAACCATCCACTGATATACGGCACGGATCATCACGAACATTCACTACAAATAACATAGTGTTTCCTTCTAAGAATAATAACATGAAAAGTTGATATTTCGGATTAATGATGTGTTCTTAACAGTCCTGGTAAACCCCTGAGGTGTTATTCGAACTTTTCCAACAAACATTCGTAAATCCTGTTATCTCTGGGTTCGGTTCGTTTTGTCGACAATCATTTTGTCGACAGATTACTTTGTCGACACCACTTCGTCGACAGTTCACTTCGTCGACAGGTACGTTTTGTCGACTGGTACGTTTCGTCGACAAGCCACTTTGTCGACAGCTCACTTCGTCGACAGGTACGTTTCATCGACAAGCCACTTTGTCGACAGCTCACTTCGTCGACAGGTACGTTTCGTCGACAAGCCACTTTGTGGACAGCTCACTTCGTCGACAGGTACGTCTCGTCGACAAGCCACTTTGTCGACAGCTCACTTCGTCGACAGGTACGTTTCGTCGACAAACCACTTTGTCGACAGGTACGTTTCGTCGACAAGCCACTTTGTCGACAGCTCACTTCGTCGACAGGTACGTTTCGCCGACAAGCCACTTTACCGACAGCTCACTTCGTCGACAAGCCACTCTGTAGACAGTTCATTTCGTCGACAGGTACGTTTCGTCGACAAGCCACTTTGTCGACAGCTCTTTTCATTGGTATGTACAGTTCATTGACAGTTTATTTAATTTACCGTCTTATTTCGCCGGTGATAACTTTATGGGCATTATTTTCAGTCAAGGCTATAGTCTAGTTTCATCCATAGAGGATTTAAGCGGTGTGTTTCAACTTATGCGAAAAAAAATACACAATGTAATACATTATTGTTTGGCTTTGCTGCAACATATATTACAAACTGCTATAATAGCTTCTTCCTCTCCCATTGCATTATTTTTCTCGTGTCTCTGAACTATCCGGTTGGGGGAAAAGGTGATAGAAAATTAAAAAAAAAATCATTTTTTGCGCCACCTGTTGAGCATTATACTTTGAATTCAGAAATACAGAGCATATGATAATTACAAGAAAATATTAGAGAATTTTCTTGGTCTTGGGCGTCCGCAGGCAATAGCGCAAGAGGGGCATGTGCCCGGACATGGATTTTTTAAAAACTAATACTAAACATTCGTATATTTTTCTTAAAGAAATGAGATATGGGTTATTTTATTCTATGCACGCATTTATTAGGTCTATACTAGTGAAATTTTTACTCCACGTATTTTTTCTCATGATCTCGTAGTACTACGGGCTTCTGACTTGCAGTCACTTGTGTAATAGTACAGTGCTATTCTAACATCAGTATTGTCATTAGTTTATAAATCCCAGATCATTAATATCAGGGTTTCCGCCAGGATTCTTAGTTTGAGGGTGGGGTGTAAAGTCAAAATTTGGGAGGGTGTAAATGGAGTTTTGCACGGTGTCTATTGATTTTTCACCGCAAAAATAAAATATTAAAGTTGAGGGGTGTTGTCGATAATTTAGGGGTGACACCCTCACAGGAAGGCGTCTCTCGGAATTACTGGTCAATATTTTTTGCGCTTCATGATATCTAAACCTAATGATTCAAATAATAAAAATAAACCTACGTCAATTTAAAATATTTTGAAAAGTAGTTATTTCATCTAATCAGCATATTATGGTTAACGTTCTGCTTCAAACTGTCATACTGTGAGTGAAATTTCTTATTTTAAACACGTTAAATTTGTCCATTTAAACATTTTGTTTGTGTTGGACAATATTTTTTTAAGTTCGTTACGTCTGAAAAGGCACGTACCACAAGTTGATTTGGGGGGATGGGGTCGAAGGTCTTTCTGAATGTGAAATTTACGTAAAATGCATGTAATTTTGCCAAAAAAAATATACAAATTTCAGAAAACAATCTGATTGATTAGGGGGTACGGACTACGAACCTTCTCCCCTCTGCGTACGTCCCTGTGTCTGAGGGATGAGCTCCCTGCCTGATGAGCGACGATACTATTAGTTCAGATACTATTCCGGCGTTTGTGTGGTATAACAGAAGAAATGTCTAAAAAAAACTGCCCTTCTGTTTTCAATAGAATGTCCATATAGATATCTTTGTCTCTTCATGTAGTGAGTGAGGATTTCCTTCAGAATTTTGAGGAACATGTACTTGTAAGTCCCGGCCGGGTAGCCGTGCGGTCTACGGCGGTAGGCCAAGGACTCGAAGGTCACGAGTTCGAGTCCCAGCAGGGGCATGGTTGTGGATTTTAATGGGTAAAGGGCGAATCGTGACAGGCCGAAGTCCAAGTTACAAGACTGAGACCGTATAAAAATCAAGTTTATGTACTTGTAAGTAGTCGTCTTCCCTGTTCCTCTAGGTGACGCAGGAAATCCTTTCCGGTAGTGTGAATCTTATTTAGAGACAAATCTAAATTGTTCGCCCTACTTCTCTTAGTGAACAAGCAGTGGTCGATTTGTCGGTGGGGGGATACCAGGGATATTCACTGGTTCGTGAGGATTTCATCCCTCGTCGTTAACTCTGAATATAATCCCAACCAGGGCAGAGGTGTACTGGTACCGGAACGCGCTGGAATGTTGTTCCGGTAATGCTTTTTGGAAGAAAAAAATGTTCTAATTAACAATTTTGTTTTATGCCTATTCCTCACTTCACAGTTATTTGTATGACATATGGTAAAAATTGAAACGTCCCGGGAGTGAAAAATTTAAGAGTGCACACCCCTTAACCACGAACAAAATCTTTGTATCTATACCATAACAAGTACCAGATTGAAACTTATAAGCAACTACTAGTCTCAGAATCCCCTCTTCGTAGATTATAACAATCGAACACTGTGAACAAGTATATTTTCAGGAATATGCACTTATGCAGTCTTATCCTCCCTACTCGTTGTGGTGAGTGAGGAGTGTAAGGCAGTAACGGCCCGTGACATAACAATAAGTAAGACACCGAAACAAGTCATACTTCCAAAGGCATAACTGTATTGAATTTAATGTTCTATATTATTTAGCTATTTCATTTACATTAGTAAGCCGTGCTGGCAACCACAGGAAATAGTGATTTGTGGGCTCATTCTGCCAACTTCAATTGACTTTTCCTTGTCTTTTTCGCAGTCCTGTGTACCATGCATGCTTTTCGTCGGTCCGAAGTGATTTGAGCGAACGTAAGTCTGATTTGGGGTAGTGTCTGGTTCGACCTGCCTTCACTCTCTCGGTCATTCGTCTCAGTTTCTGCTGAGTAGATCTATATTTTATTTATTGAAGTCCGATTATATCTTATTCCACCCTTGCTTGTGGCAAAAAGTGTAACTCGGGTAAATGCTGGGTCGGAGGATATTACGGTGACGTCTACCAGTCTAGGCTAGGGTTTCCACGCTTATTGGTGGCGTTTCCGAATTACACGTTCTGACTGCCGTCAGAGTTACAAGACTGTCAATGTCACCACATTCCATGTCAAAGTTAATGAAATGCATAATTGATTATTTTTCTTCATTGACAAATTGACGGTGAAATGGAAAACTCAATAGACAATAATCCATTCTCAGACATGTTATAACGGTACCTTCTTGGTCAAACGTTTCCTATATATATATATATATATATATATATATATATATATATATATATTTAAAATTTGCCCTTTGTAGCTAACTCCGTCGTCGCTGTGCGGTAGATTGATATAAAGACTCTGGAGCAATGTCAGTGTTCCGGTTCCTGGACGTAAAATAAGACAATACCAAAAGCAAAGGCGTGCCCCAAAGCTACTGCACGTAGTGGGACGTATACTTGAATGTAGCAGAATACCCAAACAATGATCCTGTCAGTGCTTTTCAGCAACTTCAAGGACCAAAGCCAAGCTCTCCACTACGTCTAACTAGATGAAGATAAACGCAAGGCGACAATGAAAAAAAATATGTGTTTAAAAATATTAAAAATATACCTTCCTCTACATGCCGTTCCCGACATAGGCTATATTCATTACTTATCTGATATAGATATTAGTTTGCAAGATAATAAGTAATAACTTATTTATAAAATTAGTTTCCTTTCTGAAACAAATAACCTTTTAGCAAAATAAAATCATATGCATTTCATAATATAACAAAAACAACAATTTCTTTCTATACAAGAAAGATGCTCACTTCAGTTTTTTGCTAGCAAAGGTAGTGACATCTAGCGTCCTTCTCGTGAAACTATAATAAATATAAAAATAATATAAACATTAATCAATGGCTTTTAAAACCTTTTCCAGCCATTGAACTCTATTTAAAACATTTGTTAAACAAACAATAATAAATAAACTACTTCTATTTTCTTCATTTAACTTTCTTCAATCAACCTTGAATTGAATTATTAACTCTTTTACTTTCTGAAGGATAGGACCATATCAATGTGAGGAAATTTTCTACTTAAATGAATACGAAAAAATAAAATACGTAAAACACTTGGTAAACTTTATTATTATATGGACCAGTCTAGTTACTTGGAACTTCGGCCCGTCACGATTCGCCTTTAGCTGTTAAGTGTTGAAAGTCACACCCATGCCCGTGCCGGACTCGAACCCGGGGCCTTCGAGCTGATGGCCTACCACCGCAGACCGCTCGGCCACCCGGCCGGCTATGAAATGCGCAATAGAATAAATATAGAATAGGGTCTATACATATCACTTCTTTTTAACGATGAGATCAGCCCCGCCATCTTGGTAAGCACTTTCCATTGATTTACATGGGAATTATTTTACTCATTTTATGCCTGTCAGAAATAGAACATTCAGTTCCGCTTTCACGAATTTGTCTTGGTGGTTACTTTGACCCTTGTATAGTTTTGGTTCGTGAAATTTCTTCAAATATATAAGTATAATGTATTATTAATAGTTTGCTATATAAATCACAATATGTCAAGAGGAAATTACAATGTCCGTATGTAAAATATTGCATTTTTACAAAATAGAACGAGTCCAAGATAACATGACGAGAAACTGGGCGAAAACAGAAGTAAAAAATTATGCTCTTGAGAGATATAAGACGAGTGATACAATTCCCATGTAAACCAATGGAAAGTGCGTACCAAGATGGTGGGGATGGTCTACACAGTTAAACTACGACAGCCTCACGTATTTGTGGAATATTGTTAGTAAGAACGTGAAATATGAAAAACAGATAAAGGCGAGAAAAGCGATGGCGAAACAGGCGTTCACTCTTCTGCGGATTGATGAACAAAGAGTTGAGGAAGATATTAATTAAATGATTTGTATATAGTATTGTGTTGTATGGAGAATAAACGTGCAGTCTACGAAACGAAGAAAGAAAATTCGATACCTTTCAAATGTGGACATGGAGAACAATAGAATGGAGAAGCCAGCTGAATACAGAAGATGGGAAATGAAGTGTTGAAGAGAGTATGCAAGAGGCGAACAATCCTGGAGGCAATAAAGAAGAGCAAGAGGACATTGAATGCACAGAGAATGTGTACTGAGGAATGCAATTGAATGTATGGTTGAGGGAAAGAGAGGTAGAGGAAGAAGGTGAATCTAACTTCTTGAGAATATTAAGGAAGATAAATCATATGTTGAGATAAAAAGGATATAGCAAGATCGGGATGAATAGAGAAGGCTTAGCTTACGTTCAAGGAACTGCTGCTTTCGGCGGAATACTAATGATGAATATTTCTAAGTTTTCAGCACTTTGCAGAAAGTCAGGTTTGCGTATAAAAATAGTATCGGTTAATACGGTTTTTGAATTTACTGTAAATTTCGAACCCATTTTAATTTTTAAACAAATTAGGAAGTTATTTATGTTTGGAAATTTCGTATTCTTCGGACTAATTTTCATGTTTTTGAAATATATTACATACCAGGCAAAATCTTAGAATTCGACAGATTGCAGACCCAATCTATATTTACGAAATAGTAATAAATAATGAAGTCACTTAAATTTCAGAACTTCAATTAATTTTCTTGTTTTAAAAATAATGTCGTTTGTGAAAATTGTCTTAGAATTTGACGCAGTTAGTGGAATCGTTTAGACCTAGTCACTATCTCGAAGAACCTACAGACATGAATGATGGAAAGTAGGAACGAAAGCGACACCTTAAAGAGACCGCTTAAGTGGTAGCACAGTATAATACTAACTAAATAAAGAAATTTGGAAATAATAAATTCTTTTGAGCCTAGAAAAGAAATAGACATTATTACTTAGAAATAAGTTTATACGATTTTTTAAAGAAAATAATTTAAGTTTCATCTGGAGTCGAACATTGTTAAGGATTTTTCTACTTGTTGGTCTCTACTCTATATCTCAAGGATGATATTTCGTCGGTGGATTCTTTTATTGAGATTTCAAAGATAGTAAACAAATACCTGTTGCAGTGGTGATAGATTCCTTTTTTAATTCATCTGCTGTTCAGCAGTAATGACTAAATAAGTGTTCGATTTTAGCGAGGGATGGATGGAATTTCCACCTCTCTGCAAAACTCTTCCCTTGCTCTGCTTTCTGAAATATCCTCCAAGACTGGGATATGAACTTATAAAAACGGTATTCTACTTTCTGAGAAAAAAATCCCACCTCTGGAAATTGTACAAATCGGACATTGCACTAAATGACGTTAGTTCTTTACTGTGCTTCAACATAGACGCACACATAGATCATTCCTGCTACTTTTATTGAGTATAGAGAAGGATATCCCATTTGCTACATTCCGAATAATGTTAATGAAAACGAATACGGAAGTTTAAACCAAGAATGGGTAACCGTCATCAACGTGTATAGAATTAAAGAAAAAAGAACGTTCTTATCAAACAAATAAATATGGTCTAGCAACAATAAGTATTCACACACACACACACACACACACACACACACACACACACATATATATATATATATATATATATATATATATATATATATTTTCTGTACACTTGGTAAAGGCTACAGACGTAGTCGAAACGTTGTGTTCTGCTTTAACAGAGTGTATTTAATACCCAGGTATTTCTAACATCGAGAGCAGTAAAATTTTGATTTTGATTTAGTAAATTTGTTGCTCATGATACTCCACAACAAACTAAAACCATTATGTGACATAAAATATTTACTGCATATAAATGGTTTACAAGACCAGATTCCTTTATTACACTTCCAGCAGTGTTGTTAATTTACACTTTTGAAAGAGAAACAAGGCTTGAGAATGTAAATTTTAATATGCTCAGGAGACTAAAGCAAAATACTTTCTAAAGAATTGAGTCAAAACTTGTCAAAATAATAACAAAGACAAACGATGACTTGATTTCCTATTTAACAGTGACAATGTTCACCTACTGACCAGGTAGGCAGTCTACACAACACTTGAAGAGTAACGGGAGAAAACAAGAAATGTCACAAAACAGGTTTATTGAGAAAATCAAGTTTGAGTGCCTTAATCACTTGACAAAGGTAATAATTGTCTCCTGTGGTCATTTAGAAATGATTTCCTTAGCTCTTTGACAGTTTTGTAGTTTCAATTTTAACCAACAGAATGAGCTATATAGCACAAAATTGCTAGAACTGGACATTGCTTGTTTTTTTTCGATACCCTTTACTGTAAAATACGGAACTAAGAAAAGGAGTAAACGTATACGAAATAGAAAAAAAAATAAACATTCAGTTAGTTTGGTGATTAAGTTGCTACATGAATATCAATTTAATTTCCCGTTACACACCCGTAATGTAAGTTAGCTGTAGGCAAAATGAATAGTCTAAAATTTTAGCTGTTGATGAACTTACATATTGACAAAATTATTACTGGAGGAAACTTACCTGTCCACAAAATGAATTGTCGAAAAAACGTACCTGTCGACGAAACGTCCCTGTCGACAAAATGAGCTGTCGACGAAACATACCTGTCGACAAAGTGATCTGTCGACGAAACGTACTTGTCGACAAAGTGATCTGTCGACGAAACGTACCTGTCGACAAAGTGATCTGTCGACGAAACGTACTTGTCGACAAAATGAATTGTCGACAAAACGTACCTGTCGACAAAATGATCTGTCGACAAAGTGGTGTCGACAAGATGATCTGTCGACAAAATGATTATCGACGAAATGAATGCGACCAGTTATTTCTATAGTGGCTCAGGTGTTTTCATTCCACAGTCTGAAGGATTATTCGTTTTGTATGAGAAGTTATGATTAGATTCTTCACGATTGCTTTGTAAAAATCTTTTGATTGAAAAGAGTTTGAACCAATGTTGTTTTGTTTTAGAACTGAAAAGTCCAGCACGTTTGCGCTACTCCATCTTGCCGCATAAAGACAGACGCCATGAATTACTAAGTTCAAATGCGGGGAAAATGTAACATTGCATATACTGTATGTGTTACATTTTGTCTGTATGTATTGTGTGGTAAATAAATTATTTTGTCATGTCGAATTTTGAAATGAATGTATATTTTATCAGTTTTAAGAACATATCATGCTTAGGGTAACTATTGTCACATTAAGATAGATCATTCGTTGATTTGTTATTTCGTTTGCGTTCGTTCGATATTATTTATATAGGTTTCAAATGTATGAATCAAGAAACTTTTGGGCGTTGGAGCACCTCATGCACATCTTACGTCCCGATCGTAACCAATATCTTAATACCGAAATTATGATTATAAGCGTAGGGTTGTAACGTCTTATATATAAGATTGAAATAAATAAATATTATTCAATGTTCCCCAACATTCCTTAACCCACTCACCCTTTACTTATACTTCGACTTTTCCTTCCACTCCTCTTATTTGTTAAAATGGCATAACTCTCTTATCAGGAACTAACTCCCTTCGGTGGCCAGCCCTAGCAATTAAATATCTACACAATATCCTGTTTTATGTTTCCTCTTTATGAATGATTTTCAGTATATGCGTTCTTTACATCAATTCTCCATTGCTAAATTTTTCATTTATAACTTCCTGCAGTCTTTCCATACGTTCATACATATAAGTTACAATAATACGTAAAACAAAATGGCATTTGCACTCATATATTGATTTGATCCTTCATCATTATCTGTAAGCTGCTGGCTTTTGCGATACATCTACTATAGTTTAATCTCGCTTCTTAACTAAACACTGTATTTAAGAATTTTGCTAATGTAAATCACGAAGAAGTTCACGTTGTATATATTATAACGAGAAAGAAATTCTAGATCTGTAGCGATCTGTAGTCATACTTTACATTTTAATATAACAGATTTTCACATATTGTTCTAATGTAGTAAGACGTTACTGAATTTCACAATTACAATCTTATTCCCTACACGAAAGTTATCCAAATTATGGTAATTGGGCTCCCCCAAAACTGCTTACATCATTAAATTGTATCGATGATATACACACACTAGTTTCCGTGAGCAAAGCGAATTGAACTCTCCAATCCTGAAGTTGTGACGTCGGTGTCACATACTGAAATATTTTTCAAATAGTTTTCTTTTTTACCATTACGTGAGGGGAATTGTTATACAGCCTACCTTCTGAATTATTCATCCCTTAATTTACCATTATCGCGGGAGGAGTATTGTCATTGTTCGAACACATGCTATTTCGGTCCCGGAGACCGACGTCACTACTAACATGTTTTCTACAGGAAACTGATGTCACCTTTCACGTTATTAGCAACTAAGGTATGTATATATGTCGTAGGTATGTTTGTCTGTCAATCTATCTAGCTCTTTCACTTATTTACGGTCTTTCGACTGTTATGACTAAGAGTGGGATGGGAATGATGCGGGAAATAGTCGGCGGGGGCCTGAGTTGAAGGTATACACGAATATTTTTTTATTGCGACTGACTGCAAGCCCAACCAAGATTGAATCGTGATTCCTTAGCGCAAAAGCGAGCGAGTTTGACCTAGAAGAGAACAGGTAGATGAAAGCAAGAAAAGCAAAACTACTTTCCATAGGTTTTTAGTTAAATACTCTGAAATGCTTTTTAAAGGGAAGTTAGGTTTTAATAATTTCTCTCTCTCTCTCTCTCTCTCTCAACTGTTGCGTATATATTCGTATATACGTAAAAGTAACAAAACACGTCCCGCATATGTCTTTGTATCGATGTGGAGTCGTTTCTGACAGAAACTTAATGAAAAAATATCAACAATGCATACAATAGAACTTCCTAATTTTTAAAATAACTACTGGTAACGTAATAGCAATGTAATGTTGAATTACTGATCTTTCTGTTAAAAATACTAAATTCACGACCAGCTCAGTTGATTAACCCACAGTTTACAATCGACCCCTAAACTTCTAGCCAGGGTTAAGTTGAGGACAAGTTACATTTTGCGTACGTCAAATATGCCTTGCTCTCAACTTAGCCGTGGATATAAGCTTAGTGATCGATTGTAAAACTGGGAGTTAGTCTTCTTAATTACCTTTGTCTTCTACCCCTTCCACATTTGAGTTCTCTAGTGCAGTCAATGTTAATTCCGTATACGCTCTACTGGAGTTTATATGATAATTGTATGTAGTCATTGGGTATTACCACCCTTCTTCTCTCATCCTGATTGATTTATTCAATTATTACTCAGTAATAGAGCGTTGACATAATATTTGGGAGGTAGTGTGTTCAATCCCAGCGGCCGACCATCCTGACTGAGGATTTTTGGTCACTTATACCAGGCAAATGCCGGGAGGGCATCTACAAAATAGTCCCTTGTCGATACCTTCCCGAATCCCA
Source organism: Lepisma saccharinum (assembly GCA_022664845.1). Taxonomy (NCBI): domain Eukaryota; kingdom Metazoa; phylum Arthropoda; class Insecta; order Zygentoma; family Lepismatidae; genus Lepisma; species Lepisma saccharinum. Next base: position 35,212 of record JAGDQP010016431.1, read on the forward strand.
TACCCCCAACTATTAATAAAATTATGTTCAACTATTGATACCTTAAAGAATCTGTGAGTTTCTAAGGATGCCTTCAACAGGTTCTGAAAAGTAGGCTTCAAAGAACTGCGTTCAAATTAAGCCATCTACCAGGTTTGAATGTGGTCCCACGCTCACTGTAAAAGAGAACAAGAGCTATTTAATTCGGGCAACCTGGAATCTTTCTTCTCTGTCACAACGTTATTTACGTCAGCTTGAGATTCACAATAACTTAAACTTGCTAATGAATGGAGTCACTGAACCAACATCTGAAATAGTTTCTCTCTAACGCGAGTCCTTAAAGATGAATTGAACTCAATCAAAAACACCCGTCTGCTTTAGGGTTACAAGATTTTAATCGATAATCAATGTCACTGAACCCAAATCTGAAATAGGTTTCTCTCTGTCTTTCAATGAAGTGTAAGGATTAATTTTTAAAATGGAGAAAGCTAACCAAACGGAAATGAGGTGCTAGTTTTATCGTGATAATATTAAAATTGGAAGGATCAATTAAGATAATGAGCCAGCCAGGTATCACACGAAAGCAAAATACAGAAGAGATAAGCTCTATTGTTCCCAATTGTTCATTGTCCATAGGGTGATAGTTAGATATACTGTGGTGACACAAGAGTTTCCACGTCAAACTGATGGTCCCATGTTTAGAACTTAAAAAATCCTTCTAAAAAAAACTTCGTCATCTGCCCATTACTCGCACCATAAATTCATGTGCTAAGCATTATGTTGTACCACTTGTCTAATGAAAATGTGGAAACGTCCGTATTAGATAATAGGCTACTTTCCCCTTAACTTTAGAAATGCATTTATTTTAGTAATTATCAACCAGAGTGGCGCGGCACACTAGATTGTCGTAATGACTGATCCCAGCCGCGAATTTCAATACAGTATTTGTCAGTAGTCTGTTGATCTAACATCAGCCCACTCTTGAGATTTCTCATGTAGTTAGTTTTTTATCACGGAAAATGTGCTGAAGGTTACTGTCACAAACTAGCAGAGATCTCTTGGTGTTTTCATTCTTTCACAGTGATTTTGCCAAACCTCCCCTCTGTTAGGAGTCCCACCCCAAACAATAGAGAGGACCATAACATTTAAAAATTTAGTCAAAAATCAAAAGGAGCCGTGAAAACTCCACTTACACCCTCCCAATTTTGACTTTACACCCCACACATTGAAAATCCTGGCTGAATTCCTGTTTTCAAGACTATTCCTCTCTAAGAAGTTGCGATGATTTCCCAGGGTTACTGCTGATCCGGGAAACAAAGTTAAGGACGTAAGGCGTGCGGCAAAACAAAACAGGGTAAGAGCAACTGCTCGGTTTTACACCAAATCTCGGATACCCAAAGCTGGATCTAAACGGGATATTCTTGGTATGTGTGTAGTTAAGGTATCATCCTGGAAATTTTAAGTCAGTACGCCACAACAATTCCGAGATATTAGCCACTAGACCAATGAGTCAGGATAGAACGATTTCGCTTTTTAATGTATATACAATTTTTCAAGTTTCAAAATTTTGGGAAATTTGAGATTTTCCTAGGTGGTTGTAAGTTTGTAAATATATTTGTCAGCAACCCAGAACGATAAAATTGTATACTTGCTTTAACCATTTTCACCTGACGGAAATATTTGAATTTAATTTTTAAGTCCTTTATGCAAATTTGGGTAAGGCCGGACGGATGATGATGGAATGAGTTGGTGGAATGATGAGTGGTAGGAAGTGGGAAAACACCGAAAAAAACACACACGTTGTTTGTCCGCCTCAAAGTCTACATGGCATAAGCAGGGATCGAAGCACGAAACATAATACCAGAGATGATCTCTAGCATTAAGCCACTGCGGACCCACACCGAAATCGTTTAAGATCCTATGGTTACTGTCAGAATTTTTAATGTATTTAAGCCCTTTAGGAAATTTCATCTTAAGAGAAATGTTGGCGGGCCGCTCTCTGCTCTCCAAAGAAGTTACTAAGGCCCAATATACATTTGTTGTAACCTTTTTATTTTCTGTTTTTTTCTTCGAACTTTTGTTTTCCTTTTTCGCAGAAGCTAAGAATATGCTACTGTCGTTTGAACATAAACGGATGTTTAATCAAAATCCGAAAACTGGATTTCAAGCCGAAACAAATGTTTAATTAAGCAGCCATTATAGGCGGGTTCCATAATACACCATTACACGCGCGACGGCGTTGTCTGATTTGGAATAAATTATAATCAGTAAATTATTTACTGGAGTAAAACTGTGTATGGTATGCTCTGACCTTTACACTATAAATCGTAAGATAGTAGCGTATGCATATACAGTTTTTAGTTGTTGTCTTCTAGCTTCTGACATTACACAATATTGCAACTTCGAAAGTTGAAAGTAAGTTGACTGTAATTTGACGGCAATTTGATTTCTGTTTATTATCTAAGTCACACTTCTATATTACATTTGTTATTATACTATTTACTGTTTGATTAATTATCAGTTGGTTATTTTGTTTTTTACTCATCCTTTTTTATTTAATTCTGCTTGTATGCAGACCTTATACGGTGGCTTAACAATCTCGAAACCAGGCTTTGAAATGAATTTGAAAACATATTTATTCTTCTTAGGCCCTATATGAAACGCGCTCTTGCTTATCACAAATTAATATTAGACATCGCATTCGCGAATCTTGTCATTTAAACAAAATACATAACAATCCATACTTAACTTGCTATTGCATTATCAATAGTTATTTTTCAGTTAATATTAATGATATTACATTATCTATTTCTTGTAACTCTCTCTCTCTCTCTCCCTCTCTCTGTGACACACACACACACACACACAGGTAAACAAATAGATAGAAAGACAGAGAGCGTGTGAGAGTAACCTCATTCGAGTTTCGAATAAATCATTCTTAGAATATTATAATGAAAAGTGTCTCTTCTACCACCTCCCCTCTCTTCACTTGGGTGGCTTGTAGTGGGGATAGTGAACTTGTTGAAATGTCGAGTCTGTACCACCCTGGCATTTATCTGGTGTGATAGGAAAATACTTCAAAAACCTTTCCGGATCATCAGCCAGTGGTTTGGAACCCAGGATATCCCGAATACAAAGCCAACACTATACGAACAGAGACTCGGTGCATTTACAAGTCTGTATTTCTGTCTTGATTTGAATTTATCTAGCCCTCAGAGAAATGTCACTCATGAATGTGGCGGGAATAAATGTTTTCGTGTTTTTTCACAACTGCCTTCAAAGAAAACAAGATAAGAACAAACAAAAATCTTTCATATTCCTTGGTCATAAATCAACTTGTTTGAAAGATCAGACGATGCTTAAATTACACGGATTATGAGAAATTATATCATGGAATTTTACTCACTGTATTAAAACCTAGTGGTAGGCTTGAGAGATGACAAAATGGACATTTCCGTTTCCCCTGTCCTTATATATTTTACAGTTTGTGTGTGTACATCGGATTAAATAATATATAATGTTTTTTTAAATTTCATCGCTACGGTTTTCCGTTACGTAGAAATATAGCATGAAATACTGAGAACTAAATCTCCTACGTCATACAACGAAAATCATCCTCAGATTTGTTTGACATAATCAATCCGTTGTATTTCCGTAGGTATATGCTTCTCCCTATGTTACGTTCCTTATTCAGAAGTTTGAAGACAAAAAAAAACAAAAAAAGAGAAAGAACATTTACTTCATCATTTAATGAAATAATTAATGCACAAATCTGCAGAACACACTAAGTTTAAACACCAAATCATGTTTTAATAACAGAAATTGCTCGAAACATACACAGGGGGCAGTCTTAACTTGCAACGTTCTTCTTATCGCTCGTTCGTGCAACTGTTGATATCTTGTAAATTTAGCTCAGTTGGACAGTAGGTGTTCAGCACTCGTGTGGAGTGGAGCGCGAAGTGCAAGCTCCTGCAAACGCAAAGGCCCAGATCGGGGTGTGTCTAGCAACTTTGGTGTTCCATACCTTTCTTGTGTGGTCTTTGTTTTATTTCTTACGTACGTTTATTTTTTTTTGACATAGTTTCTAAATATTTGAAGCAAACATAGTGATTTCCATTTTTTGAGTGGCTTATTAGCACTAAGCAGTATGGCAACTACTAGTCAAGAAGGGCAACGAAAAAAGCTTTTTCGTCAAAATACGCTACGCTTTGATTTTTCTACTTATCCTAAAAAAACCTGACATTTTGGTTTTGCAACATTGGCTTGTTAAGCTATTTAACTTATCTACCGATAACGTTGTGAGTCTTGAGGTGGATTCCTATACCAAATCGGTATTCCTTCGAGTGATTTCGTTGGTCTTAGCTGAGAAGTTAGTGCATAGTTGTAATCGGCAAGTGGAGTTTCCTGCTGACGCCCATACGTATCCCATTTCGGTGTCATTAGTTAATGAACAAACTACGGTCATTACTTTACATCCCTTACCTTTGGACGTCAGTGATCAACAAGTGGCATTTTATATGCAGTCCTATGGGACAGTGGTCAAAGTTATACAGGATGTCTACAGGCACCCATGTCCCCTGCAAGTGTACTCGGGCAAGCGCAAAGTGATTTTTTCAGAGTTAAAAAACAGGTTCCACCGATCTTACACATTTTTGGTTTTAGAGTGTTAGCTTTTCATGTTGGCAATGCCAATAAATGTTTTCGATGTGGTCAAGAGGTGCATTTTGTAGCCGAATGCAAAGCTAAAACCGAACGTAAACATGAGCAAGCAACAGCCCATTCCGTACGAAAGCCGATTAACCAGTTCACTAACTGAGTTCCATTTAGATATGACCAGTTTTCCAGTGTTAGGCAGTTTACGAAAAACAAATTCGATGCCCGAAGATTTGGACGTCATTCCTTCCAGTCAACCGCTTGACAACGAAAAACCACCTCCTGCAGTTTCCACAAGTATTTCCACGCAACAGTTCGCCGACAGGAAGAATGCCGAGCAGGTACATGCGAACGCTGCCGGTGCGGTTTTTGATGATAAGCAGGACGAGGTAAGTGTTCTCGAAGTTTCTACTGAAAAACTGGCCCTCCAAGTTTGTGAAACTCAACATGCCCCAATTCCTTTGGGTATTACTGTGAACAAAAATCCTACTGTGGACATAGAACTCCCCACTGACGAGTTTCAAACTAACCTCGTTTCCCTTGAACAACTGATGGATGTATAAGAAAAAGCCGATCACTTTTCTTGTTCTTTACCATCTAGTAGTCAAGTTTTTTCTCGTGAGCGAAATACTGGCGAAACTTTCCTTTCCGAATTAGTGACAATTAAAAAAAAGAAACAACAGGATGAAGGTCAAATACCGATCTCCGTGACGAGTCAACGTCA
>JAGDQP010016432.1:0-15424 GCA_022664845.1 Lepisma saccharinum
TAAATGTGCAGAGAAGAATGTTCTCCTCCTCTCTCCTGGTCTCTCTAGAGAGAGAGAGAGAGCTTCCCTTTTCTTGTCCTTTTTTCTCTTGTTCCGTTTTAATTTCTTCCTCAAAAAAGAGAAAAAAAGAAGAGACTCAATAGGAAAAAAGAAAGAACATAAGAGCTGCTCTTTCCCTCTGTTCTTTCTCAACTTCCTCTTCTCATTTTTCTTCTCTTTCCTCTTTTTCCCTTCTTGTCTCTTGGGAAGGAAAGGAGAAAGAGAAAGGAAGGTAAAAATAATGAGAAGCTCTCTCTCCCCTTTTCTCTTTGTTTACGTTTTTTTCTCTGTATACAGGGTGTTGCAAAACAACACCGACAAAACCACTTCACGAGATACCCGACATGAAAATGAGACAAAAGATGTAGTTCATCGAGGGTGCACAGATGTTTCGTTTCGCTACCTAAAGCGTACGAAAATGAACTCTATATCTTAGTATTTCCAATACCGTTAACAGTACCACTAAGGCGGAATGGTACTCTCAAAGACTTCAAACCTATTCTATTATAAAGTACGTATTCACAGATTATAATGGATGCGCAAGGGATTCTGGAAAGGAATTTGGGGTCTCCCAGGTTTCTCTGGAGTAAATGTGGATCGAAGTAAGCACGAATAAGACGACTTTCCGTATCAGTATAGATGATAAATGTAATCACTGCCATCTAATCGGGCAACGATAACGCAATCGAGTCTTATTTACTGATAACAAATACACCAAAGGTTGGTTGAAATGTCTGTAATTCCCTTTTGTTTGTTATGCAGCCACGCATCCTTTTTTTTAATCGTTCCACAAAGGAAATTCCTTTGAGATATCGACTTGCCGCAAACTAATTATTTGTTACTTGCTGCAAGGTAATCCCATTCATGCTTATTTCGACTCACCTTTACTTCAGAGAATTTCTGGACCTGAGCCAAAGTTGCCTTAAATAAAATTCAGAACTTTTCTGGGAATCGCCCACTTCCTTTCCGGAATCCGTTGCGCGCCCATTGCGCAGTTTTTGGATAGAGCAGGTTTGAACACATTGAAGGAAACATGTGCCGCCTCAGTTCTACTGTTAATGGTATTGGAAATATCAAACTCTAGAGTTCATTTTTCTACACTATAGCGCGGAAACAAAGCATTTGTGCACCCTTGACGTTTGCTACTTTCTGTCTTCTTTCCATGTCAGCAATCTCGTGACGTGGTTTTGTCGGTTTTGTTTTGCAACATCCTGTATATGAGGATACTGTTTATAGTCTTCATTCAGTGATTAAGACTTATAGACCTAAATAGTACTTGATTGAAAGTCAATTAGTGTAAAAGCAGTAAGTTTAACAAGATAAAATTTGATATAATTGGTTTGACAGTTCTTTTACCAATTTTCGGTGAAGTTACTTTTTTTTTATTATTTTTTTTTTAACAGGCCATGACGGTATATTGTGTACGTGAAGTAGATATTACATGAAAAATAAAATTCCTAAATAAATTTATAGTCCACATTATATCTCTAAAAACGCTAATTTTGATCCGACACATACATAGACTTCTTTCCCCTTTTAGTATAGGAAATCGCCACTCGAAATTTCTCCAAACATTTAGTAAGCCACCAGGCCACCAAGGTACATACAACACTAGCAGATATACGTAGAAAACAAAACTCTTCTTTAAAGGTTGTTAGAGATCAAACTGCTCTTAATAGACAAACTTATGGCCAAAAATGACCTAGAGATACGGAAGTGGCTATCACGATCATCTTATGCACGTAGCCACAAGTTCAAACCCCGTAGTGGTCGATCACATGAAGTGGTTCAGAATCCAACTAATCAGACAACTGTAGGGCCTGTCTTTCCAAACCCATCTGACAGTCGCAGATGTCAACAGCGACTACCAACAACTACTTGTAGAAAAAAATGTTTATAACAACCCAACAACAAATAAAATGCTAACTGTAGATGCATACACAACAATAGCAACGGAGTATTATTATTATAATTAATAATAATAATAATAATCGCAGCACAACAGCTGCACGAAATCTCAGGCCAGAACAAACACAAAATACTGTCCCCAATTCCATATTTAGGAAACGAACCCAGTACCAACTGAAATTATTCAGATATATACATTTATAATTAAGGACCGCAGGCGAAAGATTCCAAACACAGGGAACATATTATTATACTTGATAAACAATGCGCCTCATCAAAGAGGATGCAAATGTGCACGTATACCCACTAGAGGTAGTGCTTCGCCACATAAATAAGACCCAAACAGAGGAACGTTCAAGCCTCGCTTTCAGACTAAATGCAATGTGGGTTTAAAAGAAACGGATCCACAATGGAAAAAATTTCCGCCTTGAGACAAACCTTAGAGAAGAAATGGGAATACAATGGGACTGTTATTCATTGATTTTAAGGAAGTAAATGACTATCAAAACGAAAAAAAAAAACTATACAATATCGTGGTACAATTTGGAATTCCGAAAAAAATATGTTCAACTAGTGAGGATGTGTCTCATGTAATAATACGTCAGATAAGTTCGAGAATCGCAACGGATTGAAACAAGGTGATGCCTTGTTACCATTAGTGTTTAACTTTGCGGTAGAATATGCGAGGACAAAAAGAGACTAAAAGTGAATGGCTTGAATCAACTGTTCGTATACGCGGATGGTGTAGATTTAATAGGGGACGATATAGATGCACTACAAAGTAACATCGAGGTCTTAGTAGAAGCTTGCGATGAGATAGGTCTACAGGTAAACGTAGAGAAAACAAAATGCATGATAACAAGCCGAAACACAGAGAGTAACGAATATGGATACATAACAATTAAGAATGAGAACATAGAGAAAGTAAACAAATTTAAATACTTGGGAGCATATGTAACAAGCAAGAACGAGGTCACGGAAGAAATAAAAAGTCACTTAGCATCAGGCAACGCATGTTTCTACTCAGTTCAGTCTCTTACCCTCGCGATTAATATCAAGAATCTTGAAATTGAAAATATACAGAACGGTTATTCTGTCAGTAAAGTACTTTATGGGTGCGAAAGTTGGAGAACGACCCTAGCAGATGAACATAAATTACGAGTGTTTGAACATAAGATCTTGAGAAAGATATACGGTCCGAAACGGGACGAGATGACTGGGGAATGGAGGGGACTGCATAACGAAGAACTTCAGGGACTTTACGACTCACCCGATATTGTAAGAATAGTGAAATCGCGACGACTAAGTTGGGCAGGCCATGTATTTCGGATGGGGGAAAAACTAAGATTATATTCCATCATGGTTAATAATCCGGAGGGAAAGAAACCGTTTGGAAGACCGAGACGACGTTGCGAGTATAATGTTAGAAGGGATCTTCGAGTAATAGATGCTGGTAATCAAAACTGATTTGATCTTGCTCAGGATAGAATGCTATGGAGAAAGTTTGTTACTGCAGTGATGAACTTACGAGTCCCATAAACCAAAGCATAAGTAAGTAACTTCAGTGAAACATCCGAAATCAATTGTAGTTAATGTGAAGGCAGATTTGGTATCAGACCTACCATACTCACTCGCTCCAACAAATCCGTTGTCACACACTTCAGGTCAGTAATGATGCGGGTTTTCAGTTCATCCAGAGATGTTGCTATCAGTCACACCTGAACAGCGTCCTTAATGTATCACCAAAAGAAAAAAAATCGCACGGCGTTAGGCTAGGTGACCTAGGGAGCCACCTCTAGATAACCAAGTCATGGTGTCCGCTGTGACTAATCCAACAGCGAAGGGAAATTTCGTTGAGGTAACTGCGACTTTAGAGGTTGCCATCTTTGTAACTGGTATTTGTTCTAGCTATTTTTAATGCCAATAGAGAAAATCTGGTCTATCTCACTTTATAAATTTTGAGAATTGGCGCCAAGTTGGTGATAGGCTCTAAGTTTTTCCAGATGTTGGATTTTGAAGCGGATGAATGTGTTGATTGATGGGGAATGTATACCGAGCTGGTGGATGGTTTCCTGTAAACTTTGGTCTGAAATCTATTGTTTTGTCAGTAAATGGATTAAGAGTACCTGAGTTCTTTCTCATGGGTGAATTGCAGTTTGGGGTGATAATTGGTAAGGCTGTTAAGAAAAAAAAGTCGAACTCATTATCGGACTGGTATATGACAATAATATCATCAACAAATCTTAGATACCTAACAAATTGTAGCGCAGGATTAGATAAGACCAAAAGCCTACCTAGATAGTTGAAAAGGGTTGTATCATAAGGGAAAAAATTTCAACAAATGTTTCGCCCAGAGCCATAAATAAAGTTGAATGCCAATAAAATAATTTGAGCATGGTAAGCATACCATTTATTAACCAGTGTAATGAAATGGCCGGAGTCGTACAGACGACATAAGGGGAAAGCGTGTCTGTTACATGATAAATTTCTAATTGTCAGTTTACCGACAGTCGACTATAGTACCGTTAGTATTGGTTAAATTCGTGTCCTCTAAAATGGTATTTAGTCTTTTCTAATTTGATTTTGAATTTAGTTAAGGTCTTTAGACAACTTTGGCTCAGACCGTATGGATGATGCTGAAAGATTTGGTGGAATGAAGAAACTGGGAAACGGGAGAACCCTGAGAAAACCCCACGCACACGGCACTTGTCCACCACAGAGCTCACGTGGCATTAGCCAGAATCGAACCAGGGACCCCCCCACTCACCAGATGTGAGCGCTCTACCACTGATCCACCGCGGCCCATGTGACACCTTTCAGTTGTTAAAATCTCGTTACAATATTTCATTCACATTAAATTTGCATATGGACAATTGTACAAGGTTTGAACCCCATTATTAAGTAAAATTTACCAATAAAATTAGGCGTACTTGTAACGTGTTAGATGTTTTTGTCATAATTAAACACTCGGTTACATAATTAAATCTGACGAGCACAGTGTACCTCTAGCACACTCTGCTGCTTTTATGTCCGTCCCGTATGCACTAACATTACTTATTATAAGTGTTTATCACAAACGTGTGACAAGGATTTTAGAGCTCGCTTACAATTTCGCCATCTTCTCACCGTCAACTGCCTAATGAAGCAAGCATATCGCTTTCCAAAGATATTTACATTCTTCACATTGCTTGGCGAGAATTAGCTAAAACAATCCAGAAAAGAACACGGTAGGATCAGACAACTGACTTTTTTAGCAACCTCAAAAGGTATGTTTCTTTCTGTTCGTGTGTTTAAAAATCATGATTGCTCCTAAACATGTCGCTTGGACGTTCTTCCATTGCAGAATCAGAACATTGTATTTTATTTTCCTTCTACCGCAAAATGGTTTAAATAGATGCATCCAGGTACATGAAAATTCAAAACGGGTTAACAGTACTGATTTTGACAACTGAAAAACCTGCATTCAGAGCTATTTGCGTTTATATTTAATCTCCAAAATCATCTGCCCAGGGTTCCCACCCATCCTGGAAATTCTGGAAAATTCCTCGATTTTTATCGTGTTTTCTTTCTTAATGAGATGTCTTGAACTGTAAAATATTTTGCCTTGAAGAAGTAGAGAAAAGAACTACGATTTGCTGAAATAAGTAAAGAAAAAAACAAAAGTAAACAAAGTACATGTCGCAAGTTCGATGTGAATTGAATTTATTTATTTATGACCTTTAGGCATCTCAGGCTCAGGCTGACATGATGCAAGTATTGCTTTAGAAAGAGAAATAAATGAGTTAGCGGAATTAGCGAAGAAGAAATTACATGGTAAACTTCTTACAAAGTCCGAATATTCTTTGAAAAGTTCCTGAGAAACCAAGGAATGAACTGCTACATTTGGACTTTAATAATCAAAGTCATACGTTTGATTTTGACTGCTTTGATTCAGCCAGTCTGTACTTTTCTTTCTCTGATAGAAACGATATATATGTCCGCATTTAATCCTTTTTGTATTGATAATAGTAAACGGGGATTATTTTTAACTATACAAAAAGAACTGTGCAAGGATCTGGTAACTGTGAAGCTAGTGGGGAGGCCACTTAAAAAAAAAAGGTTATTTTCATAGTTCAGCTTTGATTAACCATTTCTAATTACATGTGTTCTTGGCATATGTATAGGGGGGGGAAGGGGGAGAAGTTAAATACACCTGGAAAACTCCTGGATTTTAAATTGGGATAAAAGCCTGGGAATCAAGAAGACTCAATCCCAGTAGGTTTTCCCGCCTTTTTCGTTTTACGTCAATTATTCAAAATTCCGTGTAGGTTAACAAAATTTAACTTTCACAGACCAAAGTTCGTTTCGTACTTGAATAATGAGTTCAATTAGCTTTAAGAAAATGCTAGTAATAACTGTAGGATTGTGTGCAGACACTTTGGGGACATTATTCTGTCCCCAAAAGTGTCTGCACACAATTCTGAGATTCCTAGTAGCATTTCTTTAAAACTAATTGTACCCATGGTTGAAGTACGAAACGAACTTTAGTCTGTGAAAGTTAAATGTTGTTTACCTACACGGAATTTTGAATAATTGATGTAAAACGAAAAAAGGCGGGAAAATCCACTTGGATTTGAGCCTTAATAAAATAAGCTGCTAAAATTTTATATTTCAAAAGAGTATAATATTGTAAATCTTTCGTCTTTTATTATTTTTTTTTTTTTCTTTGAAGGCAAGAAGATCATGCTGAAATTCTAAAACTATTCCCGCAGACAGAATTTGTGTATATCCCAGACACTGGACACTACCTTCACACAGAGAAACCAAACGAGTTCCTTGAAGCCACATGTCAGTTTCTTCTAGGTGGGAACCAAGGTGCTTCTTGAAGGAAAAAAAACAAAAACAAAGGGGGAACTTTAGTTGAGGACTCAAGTAACTAAACAATTGTGAATGTTTAGGTTTGTTCCTTCGCATTGACCCTCTGTTTTACAGACAGTTGTGTTAGTGGCGTTGCGATCCTTCGTCTAGCAATCATGTGGTGTAGTATAAGGAAATTAATTATGGTTTTTACATATATGTATATAAATTTGTAAACATCTCTTTTTGCGGTGTTACTTTTTTATTGTTTCATTTCGTTTGTTTATTGTTGATCGTTTTATTAATGCATTTATTTATTTTGGATACTAGTGCAGTTTTCTTTTGAATTATCCTTATGCATGTGCAAATTCATAAACTACCGTATTCTCGTGTTGTAAGCCGCACATTTTATCCAAAAAGACAATACAAAAATTAAGGGGTGTGGCTTAATATATACGAGGATCATTTAACTCGAAGTGGCAACATAGTTGTGAAATGGAATGTAGTGAATCACTCACCTCAAGAAGCTTACAGTCCTTCGATGTAGTCTCCGCCTGCCTGTTGAACCCTTCGCCAGATGTCTGGTAACCGTTGAATACCTGTCAAAGCCCCACTTTGTGAGAGGGTGTTGACAGTGCGCCCTAAGGCACGAACAGTGCTGGGAATGTCTCTGAAACGTTTGCCCCTGAGAGGTTCTTTCATTTTCGGGAAAAGATCAAAATCGCAGGGGCTCATATCCGGGGAATATGGCGGGTGCTCCCGTACCTCTCAACCCCATCGTCGTAACACAGTCTGTACTGGATGGGCTGTATGGCATCGGGCATTGTTGTGTAGGAGAATTGGTCCAGACTCCAGGAGGTGTGGACGTTTGCGCCGCAATGCTGGTCGCAAATGGTGACTGAGGTATGAAGCATTGACGGTAACACCCGGTCGAACTTGATGTGACAGGATAATGCCTTGGTGGTCGTATGACATTATCATCATCACCTTCACGTTTGCCTAAGCTTTTTTGGTCGTGGAGATTCTGAGTGGCGCCATTTACTCGACTGACGTTTCAATTCAGGCTCGTAGGATCTTCCCCACGTTTCGTCACTTGCAATCATCCTCATGGTAACGTTGAAGGTGTAGACGCGCACATTCCCACCTATGCCACTTTTGAACCTCGGTCAGAGCATGGGGTACCCATCTGGCTGCAATTTTCCGCATGCCAAGATCTTGTGTTAGCATGCGGAACACTGATCCGGACGAAATGTTCAGCTCCTTCGCCAATTCACTACAAGTCCAGCGCCGATCAGCGTCAGGCAGTGTCCGTAGTCTTGCAAGATTAATTTCGTCCGTAGCCGTTCGCATATGCCCTCCACCGTGCATTTTGTCCGTTGACTATCGTCCCGCCTGAAATGCTGCAACCCATCTCGCCACTGTCCGATACGGTAGAGCAGCTTCACCACAGGCCTCTACTAATCCTATGTGAACCGTCCTAGCATTTCGCCCTCGTGCCATCTGGAATTTGATAAACACACGCTGTTCTGCACGCGTGAACATTGCGTTAGGGCGGTATTTCACACAACAATCACTTTAACACTGTCTACTCGCCACGCACACCTTAATATGGGACCGCAGAAGCGTTGAACTTACTCGTACACATCCACGGCACACACTACGTTCGTCATTTGTCTCCAGCCCACACGACACGCCAATCATAGCAGTGTTGCCAGTTCGAGTTAAATGACCCTCGTATATATGTATACAAGACAAGACAAAGGATAGCTGGAAAGGCAATTTAAGGAAAAACTAAGGATTATAAGAATGAGAGTACTTACACGTGATAGTTTACGTAGTTATTCCAGTAGAATTCGCTTAAACACACATTCTAAATAAAGAAATTTTCACAAATTTTCGAAAGTTATTTATTCATCTCTGGCTGATAGAGGACACCTACCGACACTTACCAGGCTGAGCCTAGAATATTCGTATTAATTACCATTACCACTTTTGCTTCAGCTATGAACAAACCTGGCCTACATTCATAGTTTGAGCGCGAAAATAAAACCTGGCCTAAACCTTCAATAGCCATAAACCCTCCTCCATCTTTCTGCCTCTACCACATTTACACAACATTGTCACACACCCGTTTATGATGCCGTTCTGAAACTTACATGTAATAACCTAGTAAACTGTTTCGAGATTGATACATCGTACGTTAAGTGGCGCCACTGTTTTCTCATTCTTTTGTTTATTTGTGTACAAGTGTCCGTGCTTGCCTCTCCCAACCAGATGAAGAAATAACTTTGGAAAATGTGCGAAAGTATCTTTATTTAGAGTGTGCATGTAAGTGTACATTTAAGTGAATTCTACTAGAATAGCTACGGGAACTATTACGTATAAGTACCCCCAGTCTTATTATCCTTACAAGGGGACTACCCCAAGTGTTACAAACCGATTGAAACCAAATTTGTTGTATGAACAGGGCACACCCCAGAACTCAAAAATACGGTAGCAAAAACTGCTCCAATTACCCCCTTGTGATATTTTGGCCCCCTAGTCGAATGAGCTTGTCATCAATATTCCCAGGCCAAACAGCTAAAGCTAGAAACACAGAGCCAAGACGCTGAGGCTAGACACACCAAATGTGGTATAAATGTTGACTACCATAAGGAGCTTACGAAACAGGAAAGAAATTTTGGAAAAGTCGTCATCTTGAATCCAATATGGAGTCCTAAAATAAATGCCGACAGTATATGCACAGCCCGAACTACGGAAGCTAGAAATACCAAATTTGGAATGAAGGCCAATCATCAAACGTAGATTACGCGAATAATAAAAAATATTTAAGGAGTCGTCATCTTGAATCCAATATGGCGGACTAGAATGTATTTCACAATGGCTGGGGCTTGAAATCCAAAGTTGGCACAAATTTTGATTATCAAGAGGTGGTCACGAAATGATAAAGAAATTGGGAAACAGTCGCCATCTTCAATCCAATATGGCGTCCGAAATTAAATATTGAAGGTATATGCAAAGCCCAAAGTACTGAAGCTAGAAATTCCCAATTTGGCATAAATGATCGAGAATGGGTAGGTAAAGGAAAAAATGGTGAAAAAGTTGCCATCTTGGATCCAATATGGCGGCCTAAATAAATAACGAAAGTATATGCACAACCCAAACGGCTGAAGCTAGAAACACGGAATTTGGATGTTCATTTAAGTAAAGAGGATAATTCGAAAGTTTGCAAAGGTTGCCATATTGGATCCAAGATAGCAACTTTTTCACCATTTGACATTGTTTCGTTTACCTACCCATTCTCATAGACATGTATGCCAAATTGGGTATTTCTAGCTTCAGTACTTTGGGCTGTGCATATACCTTCAATATTTAATTTCGAACGCCATATTTGATTCAAGATGGCGACTGTTTCCCAATTTCTTTCCTGTTTCGTAAGCTCCTCATGGTAGTCAACATTTATACCACATTTGGTGTGTCTAGCCTCAGCGTCTTGGCTCTGTGTTTCTAGATTTAGCTGTTTGGCCTGGGAATATTGATGACTAGGTCATTCGACTAGGGGGTCAAAATATCAGAAGGAGGTAATTGGAGTAGTTTTTGCTACCGTATTTTTTAGTTCTGGGGTGTGCCCTGTTCATACAACAAATTTGTTTTCAATCGGTTTGTAACACTTGGGGTAGTCAGTCCCCTTGTTAGTTTTTTCCTTATAACTCCTACTCGAGTACTGAAATACAGAACTTGTATCCACTACACAGATCTGGTTTGTCAAAACTAAATTCAGCAACACTTCAGAGCACATAACGGCAGAAGTATCAGGGTTTGTAACGATAAAATCTTACCTTTTGTGCGTCGCTGAATCCAGTGCGAATGTACCCGTAAACACAACTCTTCATTCCTGTCGTCTTGACTCTTGACACCGCCGGTCATTCTGTAAAGTGAAACTGTTATAAAGCAAGGTTGGTGCTGCTAAAGCGAAGATGTTTAGCAGAAGAATTAGCTCGGATGCTCGTTTCAAACAGCATGTTATGGGATATACTGAAGAGAACTACAACAAAGCTGCAGAGCAACAAAACATGATTTTTTCCCCTCATACTTGTAGATTCTGTGCAAATGTAGGAATAGTATCCTTATGCTGGAGATGTACCATGAACACATTAGGTCTTCTTCCTGTAATATATGGCTTCTTTTATGTAAGTAAGACTTGAAAATACTTGCAAGGAACACTACCCAAGTGTAACACTCCGATTTTGATAAAAATTTGGCAGGTGGATACTACACATGAAATTAACGAATACGTGTTTTTTTGTTTCTGCGGAAAAACTGTTTTTTTTTTGGGGGGGGGGGCCTTGTCCCCCACACTGTGTTTCCGCACAAACTAAATAACACGTGTTCGCTTCTGTTGTGTGTATTGTCCCTACACACAGTTTCGTTGCCATTCTCCATGTCCTTTCGGCACTTTTGACGTACACTTATTAGCACTTTTGATATTTCGTGATCAAATGTTTGGAGGGGTCTGTGCCCCACCCACCCGTTGTTTCCAGAAAAGTACGAAACACGTAATCCCTCATTTTACGTCTACCATCTCTGTGCACAATTTCATTCACTTCGATCCACTTCTCCTCGCCTTTCGGGCGGCCACTTTCGCAATTTTGGGTGGGGGTTTTTGCCCCCTAAAACCGTTTTTCCGCAGAAACAAAAAAACATGTATTCGTTTATTTCATGTGAAGTATCTACCTGCCAAATTTTATCAAAATCGGAGTGTTACACTTGGGTAGTGTTCCTTGTTAGTTTAGTTGCAAAAAGAAAAGCCAAAAATATTATACACGAGAAAATTTTTCTCTAAAACATAAAAATAAAGAGTGTAGGTTACACACGCCAGAATTTATGTTATCAAAGTATAACAGAACCAATCCAGACCATCCCTGGTTAGGTTCTATTATTTCAATTTGAGGAATCAGTGTTTGCAACCTTTTTAAAAATTAAATATTTCAAATGAGCGCGTCTGACTACGAATCGGGCGGCCCGGATTCAAATCCCGACCAGGACACTGGAGAGTTTTCTCGCAGTGTTCCCATGCCTGGCGCTCTGAGGTGCCGTCAACCTCCTATCAAATTTAGACCTTGGTACTCCTGGGCACCTTGGGAAGGTAAAGGCGGTCGAGCGTGGGGCAGACCACCCCACCTCACCTCACTTCGTACCGTATAGGTCGAGAATATGTGGAGCGCTACCTCCACATTCCCCATACGACGTTCACGGCGCGTGCGTATCGTACAAGGGATAGCTGTACCTTTTTACCCATACAGTCTAGTTGCCAATTTTTGTACGTAGCTACTTGGGTAGGACGTAAATGTACTGGTAATTCAGGCGCCCTAACTGTCAGTGTTGTGAATCTTTTTAAAAAAGTCACTGCATTACGATGTCCGTACCCGCACCAAACCTGGCATTTAGCTACTGGGACATGGCTCCGCAGTGGTCAATGTTGCCAACCTTATTCACACTAAACTTGGCAACTGGGACATGTCATAGAGGTTCTGGGGGCGTCGCAGATGTCAGTGTTGCCAACATATTTTGAAATTCAAACTATTACGTGCTAATATGTATTACTATACTTGAAAAAAGCGCTGAGCGGAGCTGCGGGAGGCGGCTAGTATGGTATAATGGAACAACTCAAGAGGTACTGTATAGTCAAAAGATTTCGTTCAATAGATATGTTCAACTTTATTTCGAGTCTCACTTTGCTGGTTTTGATTTATTTATTGAACACGACAGGTGTGCACCTGATTGAATTGAATTGAATTGAAATGGTCTTTGTTGAAGTGGGCGTGGTTCTGCTTATGGCTGCTCTGCCTTGTCAAAATAAGAGTATGGTTACAATAATACAATAAGAAAAAAATAATGCACATTAGCCACTAGTAAGGGCAATACAACAATAACAATGTTCATCGTAGAGGTAGAGTGAGTGAGTGAATGTGCGTGTGTGTGAGTGAGTAAGTAAGTGAGTGAGTGTGTGTGGGAGAGTGAGTGATTGAGTGTGTGTGTGTGTGAATAAGTAAGTAAGTAAGAGTGAGTGAGTGTGTGTGTGTGTGTGTGTGAGAGAGAGAGAAAGTGAGTGAGCAAGTAAGTGAGTGAGTGTGTGTATGTGTGTGAGAGAGAGAGAGAGAGTGAGTGAGCAAGTAAGTGAGTGAGTGTGTGTGTGTGTGAGTGTGAGTAAGTGAGTGAGTGTGTGTGTGTGTGTGTGTGAGTGAGTGTGAGAGAGAGTGAGTGAGTGTGTGTGTGTGTAAGTGAGTGAGTGTGTGTGTGAGTGAGTGAGTGTGTGTGAGAGAGAGAGAGTGAGTGGGTGAGAGAGAGAGTGAGTGGGTGAGAGAGAGAGAGTGAGTGAGTGTGTGTGTGTGAGAGAGAGAGAGAGACAGACAGACAAACAATGCGAGAAACTTCGGGGAGTGCTCAACAAATAATAACACAAGTCAGATCCGTTTAGCAAAAATCACAGTCGAAGTTGTACGTAACGTAACCATGGTGTCGTGTTCGACTTCAGTCGAACGCCAAATACATACCATCCGTTGCCGTATTCGAATTTAGTCCATGCAAGCATGGCAAATTTTGGCTTTCTTAAATTGTTCTCTTTGAAAAAAAAAAAAAATCTCCAAAAATTAACTATTGAACCGAGTTTCACCAAACTGGGGTATTTTGTAAACGGGCATAGGGCATACATATTCAGTGAGTGATAACTCCCTTAGAGGAGCTCAGTTAGAAATATATCGGCCACAAAGTTTTTTTTTTTTTTTTTAATGAAATTTCCCTTCGCCCACCATTTTCTCGTACCAGTCAAATAGAACAGTTAAAACTATGGACCGATAATAAAAGTACGTCCGGAGACTATTCCAGTGAGGTATCACTTGTTTCTCTAGAACAAAAAGATTCTGAATTGTTCGTATCTAAAAATAGCCGCCATCACAAGGAAATTAAGACTATTTTGGGGTGTATCTGCCTAACGATCGTTCTAAAAATTCTGAAACTTCGCCAAATCATGCCTCTGAGGTGAGATGCATATCGAAAGGTTTTACGTCCAATAATGCAAATTTTACAGGAGAACAAAAATGAAGGTCAGAACGTTCCGGAAAATCTATATTGGAACAAAATTGCACTCTGATTTTCTGGCTAATTATATGTATTGTTTTCTTTCTTACGACATTCGAAAGAGTAGGTACTGAATATTATATATAATGCAAAATCTGAATTTCGACAAAAAAAGTTAGACTTTGCGCTCTAAGCACTCGATATGTTGGAAACCCCACTTGAGTTTACTTGGGGGCTCCTTTAGGAATAAACGGAACCAAAAGGGTGTTCTCACTATTTTTTTCAAACTGTGAAAGACAAAAGAAAAAGTAAGTGTCGGCAGTGAAATTACGTTGGGGTGGGGGTGGGGACCATTCTAACAACAAATAAATTATTGTTCTGCACTAATTAGTACTTGAGATATAGCTAACAATGTCTCTCTCAAGCTGAGTCGCAAGGAATTTGACTAGTTTAATAGTTAAGGGCTATATCTACGCCACTGTCAACGTGAAAATTCTGAAAATTGGCCAAATCATGTAGCAACGCCTCTGAAAAAATCAACCTGTGTTTAAGAGCTCCGTTAGGAAGGCGGTAAATCGAGAAAAAGGGATTTTTACAACAACAAGAAATCCCTTTTGGCAGTTTTTTTTCCCACTACTGCACGAGTTACCTCCTACAGCCTTACCTCATTGTACTCTATGGCCCATACCGAATACAACGACGGGTATGTAAATTAGAGGCTGAGTAAGGTAAGACTGAATGACTGAAAAAGTATATCTTTCCTTACGCATCCACGACATATTATCAGGAATCTCGCATGATTTTAATTTTATTTCTTTTTCTCCCATTTCATGACTAATACAGGTATGAAACCTTGTAGATGTATTGGCAATAGACCACATGGGCTACTGAATTTTCTTATAACGATTGTATCACGCTTTAGGGCGACAGGGGGCGCCAAAAAGAGGAAAATGGGATTTTCTTCACAAAGAAATCCCTTTGATACGTTTTTACTGTACTTCTGTGCGACTTTCCACTACAATCTTACATAATTTTGTTTTGTGGTCCATAGTAAATACAACGACGAGTCACTTCTTGTTGTACGCAGAGCACTGCGCGATTAAAGTTAATCTTTGTGTATCTATGGCACTATACCGTGCACGTGCAATTAGCGAATTTTGAGATATTTTTTCACCAAGCTATTATCGTATAGATAAAGGCCAAACCATCAGGAAAACTTAAGTCAAGCTTGAGGCCCCTGCAGTGGAATATCAAAAGGGACCTTTTGGGGGAAAAAATGTCAATTTCCCAGCGTTTTTCCCTACTCTTATGGGAGATATCCCCTATAACCGTATACCATTTCATTCTGTGGTCCATAATGTATAAATCTAGGTGACATTTACTATCCTGTTACAATTACAACGAGATAGTGACACAAGCAAAAACATAAAAGAAATGACGTACGCAAATTTTCGCTCTACCTTACTATATTTAAAAATTCCCTGGAGGTACCTGTTGGAGGAATTTTCTCGAAACTGCGCTCGTATATATAGGTAGGATCTGGGTTCTGAGTGAAAAAAAAAAA
>JAGDQP010016432.1:15824-40565 GCA_022664845.1 Lepisma saccharinum
TTGGCAGAAAGTAAACGAAAATGAGCCCGCATTTATTGTTATATTTCCGTTTTAACAGGAGTTATTCAACACAATGGCGCCAAACGCTGTGACAAATCTTGCTGCTTAATGGAACGTTTTTCGAGTAAAACTAACAATTTAATTCGGTAACATAGGGATTAAGCAATGTGTATGAACGAATAATGCAACTTTGAGGGATTCTGTGCTTACCCCATGTGAATTTCTTGACAATGAAATTCGTACGTTGCGAAACCTGTCTACATGGCACTCCCTTATAAGCATGGACACTCCTCTCTGTCCTTTATTTTTTTCTTCTATCATGTGACCACGCCTTTGGCGAAACATTGCCACCTTTCTATGGGTGAAGTGTTCTTAAGAGTGCATTCTTCTCATAGCATTTATCTTTTTTTTTCCTCTACGTCTTTTAATTATATACAGGGTGTTTCAGGACCTCTGGTACAAACTCCGGGAGGTGAATCCTTATATCAAAACAAGAAAAAAAGTTCATATCAATACGCGCCCTATCGTGCGTAGTTTCGGCGCTAGAGGACCCCCACAAAAGTCCAAAACTGTATTTCAAGGCGATTTGTTTCGAAAACTAGTAGCTGTAGAGCTTGCGGTCCATCGTTTTGTCAAAGAAATCGGACTTGATCGTTCGGAAAATGTGCATGCCAGAAGTGATGGGGAAATGTGCAAGGGATTCCCGAGTGAAATTATGCAACCACGCAAAACATTCTTTATTTTCTTCCCCATCTTGCATCTGTTTGAGTTATCACCTTGGAATCAACGTGGTGGTGTTCTCTGAAAGGAAGTCATCGTCTAACTTGCTCTGTTCGACCCGCATTCGTCGTGCAATTCTTGGGGAATCCTCCACTCCAATCTTGGAATCCCTCGCGCACTTTCCCGTCACTGCTGACATATACATTTTCTGAACGAGAAGGTCCGATTTCTTTGACGAAATGACGAGCCGCCAGCTCTACAGCTATTAGGATTCGAAATATACTGCCTTGAAATAGTTTTGGACATCTTTGGTGCCCTCTAGCGCCGAAACTACGCATGATAAGGCGCGTGTTCATATGAACTTTTTTTTCTTGCTTTGACATGAGAATTCATCTCCCGAAGTTTGTACCAGAGGTCCTGAAACACTCGGTATACATAAAGCAATGTTTCTCAACCTTTTTCATCTCGCGACACCCTTTCACCGTGCTCTCTAGCCGGCGACCCACAATTATTTTATTTTGTGTAATATTTTGCTTTTCATTTCAAAACATAACAGTTTTTTTTCCTGTATTTATAATAAATATCCTATTTATATTATCCAAAACTATTCAGCAAACAACATTATCTTTAGTAATTATTAAAAACGATAAGCAAAATAAAATACTTTCTGTGAAAAAAAAACTACAAAATCCTAGTTAAATTATTTTTTTCACTTTCCCCCGCGACCTCCAGGTTGAGAAACCCGGACATAAAGGATTAAATAAGGAAAAAGAAAAGGTTATTTACATATTACAAGGCACAGACAGGCGTACGACGACTGACATATGCACTTATAAAACGATAGCAACGTTTCGCCGAAGGAGTGTTCACATGAAACATGAGCAAATAGGAATGGTGCTAAGAAGCGGGGATGTACTTGTCATACGAGACTACCGGGACAATTCCCGGTAGACAGATAGCCCAGAAGGGCCGTGGTATACGAATGTAACTGAACTATTGCTTTATATCTAGTGTAAGTTTACGTGGCGAGGACCAAATCATAAGCTTACCTTCAACATGGTACAATATTCTCGTAGCTATCATATCGTCTTAATAGATGGCGATTAAAAGCACGACAAGTTTCGCCTAATGATGCATTGACTTCCTCAGGTTAAAAAACTGGAGGTTAAAAAGTTGAGGGAATAAAAGAAGCCGTCCACAGATATGGCCTTTGTCAGTTTTCTTTGCAGGTGAAATAAAAAAATGGCGGTCCTGGGCGAAAACAAGGTAGGTGCAATGTTGCCACAGTGCTTTGTGAAATGAAATTATTCTGCCAGATACTAAAACAGAAGGACTTCGATGGACAAATGTCTGTTTAGTTATGTATGGAAAGTTATTATTATTATTAATAACTAATTATTAATTTATTATTATTATTAAAAATATATTTATTATTATTATAAAAGTGTTGAAATAAATTAATAAATATTTTTAAAAAATATTGTGTTGTTTTATTGCATTTTATGTATTATGTCAGACCACGATTTATTTAACATGCCTTCATCTAAATTTAGGGGCTCCACAGCCTAGTGGTTAGAGCGTTGGACTCATGTCCGCGTGGTCCCGGGTTCAAATCCCGGCTGGAGCACCCCACTTTTCGGCGTCCACCCAGCGTCGTGAGGCAAACTGGGGAGTCACGTGAATAAAGACGTGACGACCACTTGGTCTAGGAAGCCCCTAATACGCCTGTTCGTGGTCAAGGTGCGCGCAGTGTTGACCACCACACGGCCGTCACTCAGGTGGACGCAGTTTCACCAATCGCGGACAGATGGCGTTGGGGCAGGCTCAGGACCTTTCGCTCTGTAACGCCAGTGGTTATTATTGGTTGATCTAAATTTAGTGCAGGTTGTTTTTTTGTCAATAAGGATGCTTTTATCATTCGCTCTTTATGTGAATCTGATTTATACAATATCTTGGTAAACTGCCTTTTCTATTTCATGTGTGGTAGTTTTCAAGTGTTGCGAGAGGCCAGATGTGTGAAATTCATTCTTTTTGGCATCTCTGATGTTTTCCGTGACCCTGGTATTAAGGTTCCGTTTGGTAATTTTCATATACACGTCCTTGCAGTGGCAAACTCCACAACCTGTGTTTATTTTGGAACATAGTAACTTTTAAAAGGGCTAAAAAGAAATGATTTAGTGCTTCTAGGGGCTTCAGAGCGAGTTTCAACTTATTTTTGACAAAAACTGTTTTCAGTCTATCGGTAACAGGTTGGTACAAAGGCAAACCTATCCATGTGTTTTATCTTCTTTTTTCTCTTCACGTATCGTTTTCCTGTTTCGATTGTGTGCGCTGGTACATTTTAAGCAATGTGTATGTATCATATCCATTTTGTTGTCCTATCCGTATTGTGTAAGTCTACTTCTGTGTTTAAATCTTTTTTTTATTGTACAAAGGTTGAGGACACGTAAAAAGAAATTAAGCCAAATATTATATATATCATTTGTGCAGAGTGGCCTGATTTAGCGTGTATATATTGTTCTCCTTAAATAGGTTCGGGATGTAGTGTAGTTTGAAATTTATTATTTTGTCTGTATATTTGTGAATCAGGAAAGTGATAACGCCATTGGTTTCTAGTTCTTTTGTGAACTTAATGTTCCTGTTAATATTGTTAAGCTGTGCAAGAAGTAATTCTATTTGTTTGTCTTCCCTATAAAGAATTAACGTGTCATCAACATACCAGTAATACCTGATTATTTAAAATTTCACATTCAAAACTATTCATGACTATATCTGATAATATAGGGAACAAGGGACTTCCCATAGCTATGCCGCTGTTTTGTTTATAATAATGATCTTCAAATTGGAACTCGTTATTATGAAGGCAAAAACTGAGTAATTGGATAAGTTCTTGTATTTCAAATTCTGTGTATCTATTTCTGCGTAGAAAGGTTTCTGTGCACGATACTGCGAGATCTGTCAGTATGGATGGAAACATACCTACGATATCAATGGAGGCCATTTTTAATCTGTCCACGTTAAGAAATGAAGTAATGTGTTCTTTTTGACCTCTGTGAAATTTAGTCTGGTGTGACTATGTTTACTCAGTAAGTGTGCTAACCATTTGGCTAATTTATATGTCTGGTGTTGTCTACCGGAAATGATCAGTCGAAATGGTACATCCTTTTTGTGGATTTTTGGTAAGCCATATATAATGGGAATTGATGGTGCAGAAACTTATCAATTGGTTTGGGAAACTATGATCAAAAATAGGTGAACCTTTTATCAATTTACGTGTTTTTGTATCTATATTGGCAATGGGGGTTCTTATTGAGTGTTTCATAGCCTTGCCCAGAGATTTTTCGTTGCACGTTCTGTCTATAGTATTTCTGGGTCAGAATTAACGTATCCTTTTGTCAGCTTTAATAAACCACAATTGAAGACCTGCTGTTGAAAACAGTGAAAGTGCCACAACCAGCAAATTTTATTTTGCTATGTTAAATACTGTAGGTCTCATCCCAAATACCGTTGTAAACACGGAAAGTTGTAAGTACTTCAAACGTTACCTCAAAGATGGCAGCATATGTAAGTTCCTTGTCATCAGATGTTGAAAACAATGGAAGTGCCAGTGGTGATTTTGATACGGTACTGCGGTAGCGCGTCTGACTACTTATCGGGTGGTCCGGATTCGAATCCCGCGTCAGGACACTGGAGACTTTTCTCACAGTGTTCCCATGCCTGGCGCTCTGAGATCCACTCAGCCTCCTATCAAATTGAGTACCAGAGTGTCCTTGGTACTCTTGGGCACCGTGGGAAGGTAAAGGCGGTCGAGCGTGGGACTGACCACCCCACCTCACTTCGTACCGTAGGTCAAGAAAATGTGGAGCGCTACCCCGTTCACGGCGCGTGCGTATCGCACAGGAGATAGCTTTACCTTTTTTACTGCATGTTCTACTGTGGACATACACTATTTTCATCTTACAAGTTTCTGGCACTTACATTGTTTTCAACAACTTTTTCTCTTGTTTCTCAAATTTAGATTAATATTTCTATTCTTTTTCTGTATTATAAAAGGTGTGATGTTTAATGTTAGAATACATGCATTGTTAATAATACAAAGTAGAATGAGTTCGTGTTCATATGTTTTTATGCTCTCCTGAAACTTTTTAGTTTTGGCACTTTCAGTGTTTTCTACGACAAGTCTTCAATTTATTGTTTCTCATCCAGTTTCTGAACTGTTTTAGCAAGTTGTTAAAAATGTTGTTGTACTTGCCTTTGTACCTCTTGATTTTATTAATAGTGCAACCTAAACTGTTATGAACCCGTTTCTGAACCTATCTTTATTAGTAGTGTTAGGTGGCAAATCTACTGCTTTTTTCAACGTAACAGATAAAGTCAGTAATAGGGGGGATTTCTGTGTGGAATCGCGAATTTTAAACCTTTTTCAAATTATGGTAAACATTTATTAGATACGTCAATGCCTGTTAGCTTTTCAACGTAGTCTTCAATTTTGATGGTGATGATTTTGGAATGGGCTAACAACCATGTACCTCCTAAGTTTCGTATCTTCCTAACTAGCCTGCTTGTCTTAATTTTACTTTGCCTGTAAATCTGTACAAGGGTACGTGTGCCTCTATCTTATCCCATATGGAAGCCGGTAAACCTTGTACTAATTGTTGACGTTTTTTTCAAAAGCAAGTTTCGTGTTTTTATTTCTTAAAGCAAACTTATCTAACCGTCCTTGTACTGTAGCACAGCAGGGAGCAGTCACCGAACGGGTGTTTGCATACAAGGTTGTTTATTGTTCTCTGTCTCATTTCTTTGGCTGCTGATTGATTTTTGTGAGGCGACAAGAAAGGAATGTGAGCCCAAAACAAGTTACTTGCTCAGAATCAATGTAAAACTGCTATCAACATTTAAATATATATTACAATAACTGCCATCTTTGTAAATGGAAATTCCAGGAATTTCTCACGATTAAATATCAAAAAAGAACACCCCCCCCCCCCTTAAGAAGGGTGTACGATGATTTTCCTTAGGAGGTTGAGGTCCAAGTCTAAGGAGGGTGTTAGGAGGTGTAGCGTACTTCTTGAGCCAATCAAAGATTAATTAGGGAGTAGTTCTTGTATTCAATCAAAGACAGAAGACGACGTGGCAGAAAAAACTGCAATAGGTAGAGAAAGGAAGGTAGGAATGTTATTACCTTTCTCCTACTTTATTTAATATGTCTCTTGGAAAGACTTTAGTGACGCAGAAGTTACTATTGAGAGAAGGACTGTTACATTAGATTTGGAGATACTTTGATACTTCTTGGCGATATTGAAACATCGCTTAACATCTTAAAAGAGCTAAGAATAAGTTGTGAGTCTTTAGTTAGATGAACATACAGGAAACGAAACTAGCGGTAACTGGAAGAAATGAAACGTCAGCTAACATAGAAATCGGATGAGAGAAAGTAAAACAGGTATCAGTTTCAAGTATCTGAGAAGTATAAGTGATATTTTGTTGCAAAACAGAAATAAAGACGAGAATTGCACTGTTCAAAGAGACATCCACTAAGATAAGTATCTTTTCTGTGGACCGATGCACAAACAGCTGAAGAAATCATTGATTTTTTTCTATGGAGTCAAAAAGAAAACTATGAAAGTATGCTTGAAAGAAAATTTTAAGAGTTTTTCGAAATGTGGAACCGAGGACAGTGACAAAAAATCAGGTAGGCACAGCAGAATGTACGTAATGAAAATGTTCTGAAGAGACTAGCATTGTTGGGAGACAATAATCAAAAGTAGAAGAAACTGATTTAGACATTTTCTGTGCAGAGATGGTCTACTGAAAAATGCAATTGAAGGTGGTGTGGTTAAAGGAAAAGGAGAAAGAAGAAGAAGCAGCTAGATGCAACCTCTTGACACTATTTAGGAAGATCAGTTGTGCGTTAAGACAAATATCAAAGCGCAAAATCAGTGGACAAGGTTGATAATTCTCTTTATGACAAAGTGAAAGTAACTGAATATCACGGCTTTAGTAATTTTTACATGCATCTTCCGGGATTTTGCCGGGCTTAGAAAGATGCCTTCGCTTATGGTCTCATTACACAAAATGAGACCATAAAAGCTGCTTGAGCAATAAGCCCTCACCGCCCAAGGTCTACATTGCACTGAAAGAAGAAATCTCACCCTTTGGAGATGTCTTTGTAGCGGGTTTTGTTCCAAGGCGATGATCCCCTTCCCGCTATTACCTCCAGTGGAATATCGTCGACCTTGTTAGGTGCAGCCGGCTGCAACCTGTTGGAAAAAAAACGTTTTGGGTTGTCGTGGAGAGTACCCATGGCCTCTCCTGGTGCCCTGAGGGATAGGGCATCAAGAGGGCTGGGAAAAGAACTCTCACTGACAATTCAAAACGTCCGTTCGGAACCGCTGTTCCGAACGTTTCATAGTAACAGTTTTTCATTGTTTTGAAAAACATTGTTGATAGGACAAAGAATCACTGCGTTACAAAATATTGACAATTACATTGTTAGGTGTATTTTCTTGAAGCTCATTATTCGTCGATTTAGACAATATTGTTGAGAATCAACCTCATTACCTATTGTTATTGGAAAATATATACAATACCACTGGAAAAACAGCCTTCAAGAAGGTGAGAAGAATTACTGTAGCGTCAAGAAAGATTGTGAGAGATGTAAAAAGTTTACTAGACGGCGTGTGGTCTTGTATGACAAAGATAGGGAGAAAATGTTCCCGGTAGCTTTCAAAATGTGTCTGTAGAAGAGAATAAAGAAGATAAAATGAATGAAGAAAGTGAACAATACTGAAGAAAATAAAAGAGGAATGAAGAAAATGATAACAAAAATAGACAAGGTTAATCAATC
Source organism: Lepisma saccharinum (assembly GCA_022664845.1). NCBI lineage: Eukaryota > Metazoa > Arthropoda > Insecta > Zygentoma > Lepismatidae > Lepisma > Lepisma saccharinum. The sequence goes on from JAGDQP010016432.1 coordinate 23,392, forward strand.
ACTCCTTTGAAGAAGGAACTGTCTGGAGAGGAAAGATCGTAGAGGGCAAGATTTGAAGTAAAAGGAGGAAGAGGAAGAAAAGGGATGTGTAAAGAATGAGTTCTTAGAAAGTGAAGAAAAAGCGGCAGATCATGGAAAGTTGAACCCGTCCTAGGGCAGAACCATGAAAGAAGATGGAAAAGAGGAAGAATCGGCTCTAATTCCTTTGAAGGGTAGAAAATATCGTAGTATGTTAGACAATGTAACAAGTTAGAAAACATTCGCGAATGAAGAACCTACAGCTATGGAGGATGTCTAAATCCACGGAGCTTGAATAACCATGACTAAAGTGGTATTACTTCAGAAAGGACCAGGGTTCTGGCTCGTCTCCGTAAGTTTAAACTATACATGTACTTCTTTCTGTTGTGTTTTCCGTTATACGTAGTTCTTTACTTTTACCCATTATGTTTCAAAGCTTCAGGATCATCTGATAGTAGTTTTCATTTGTGGATATTGTTGTAAGATTAAGTAACTTACTCTTAAATCTTTAATTTTTCTCCCAGTACATTAAATAATTTCTTTGATACACTGCCATAAGGCTTCATAATAAAAGAAAGAATAAGAAATTACATATTTTAGGACATGCGCTAAATGATGGTCGAAACTGAACTATCTATTTGGTTGCCACATTACAGGGGAAAAATTCCGTAGATTTTCACAAAGGTTGACGGTAATTTTTAAACACGCTATTCGAAAATGGAATATATTGAGTAGTGGCAACACTGTCGGGAAGAGGTAACAACACCGCGCTTGTGCTATCAAGGAGTGAGCGGCGTCAGTTGCAGCCTGTGTCCATGCGTGATAACGTAGAGAGTTATAAGCTGTCGGTGCAGCGAGCGATGTAAGTAGTTGAAGGGAACAGCGTAGCGTGTACCGCCCTAAACCATGTTTACAAAGATGAAACAGCGATCGTGGATCAATATAACAGATTGTGAACATCTAGGAGAAAGTCATGGAGGCTTACGTAAAGCCTGTGAGAACGATACGGTACCGTATTGGATGCAGTTTCGCTAGTATTGGGATGTGTCAGTGGATCCACCCCGCACAGCTCGACCTTCCATTCCTGGTGAGCAGGTAGAGTTAGTGCGGGGGCTCCTTTCCGTACACCGCCTATGAACTGTTCGAGAATTATCCCAAGAAGTCGGTATCAATAATCAAACACCAACTTGTGGCGTGTAATGAAGAGGCTCATTGTGAGAAAAATTGCATCACGTGACAGGAGTAAAGAAATGGCACCGATATGTAGTAGCTGGTAAACCATCTGGACAGATACCGCCATGAAGGGGACGCATTTCTACAGGGTATTATGGACATTTACGAGGCATGGATCCTAAACTAAAGCAACAATCGAATGAGCCACCCAGACCCTACGCCGCGTGCAAAAAGCACTCGACAGGACCCTAGTAGGGTGGAGGTCTTGTTGATAGTGGTGTATCACATTGAAGGCGTCATCATTAGTCATGCTGTACCCCAAGATAAAACTGTCAACGCAGTGTACTATCGCAGTTTCCGTGAGAACCGCGTCCGTTGCCATCTGGCAGAAGAGATGAGTACAGTGTTACGCACGTGGCATTGGTAGCTCTTGAAACATCCTCTGTATTTCCTGGACATGAATCCGTGTCATTTTGACTTGTTTCCACGATTTAAAGAACCCCTCAGGACCATCAGGTTTACTGGTATTTCATCAGAGCTCAGAGGAGCAGGATTCCCCATCACAGTGATCAACAGAAACCACCGCGCTGGTGACATCCAACGGCTCCCAGACGTTTGGCAAAAGGGACAAGACTACACCGGTTATTATATTATAGGGGTGTAATGTAAGTTTGTGTGTGAATTCAATACATTCTTTTTACTACCTATATTGCCACTATTTAATTTACAACCCTCGTATATATGTAGGCTTTACTTACGCTAGTTTTTTTTTTTTTTTCGCAAAATGCGAAAGACTTTACGAAACAACTTTGTTTTAGTTTTGAAAAAAATGCTAAAGAGACTCTATGAGAGGAGAAAGCTTTGAAGGAGTAAGACATCACGTATTCTTAACCCCCTCTTGAAATTGTTTTACGAGACCAGCATTTATCCACATCACATGAAGTCATGTTTCTGTGTCCTTCCTTCTCTCGAACAATAAAAAGGAGTGGATTTGCCGACATAACAAATTCTGAGTGAAAATGGAAAATAGGTCCTGTGTTCCAATTAGGTTCTTCCCTTTCATTTTCCAGATGAGAATTCACCTGCAGCAAACTCTTTTCTTTCAAGTTCAGACGTGATCACTTGTTCAGCCACTTCCCACATCTGAGAATATAACTGACCCATAATTCCCTTATTGTATGCGTCAGAAGCAGAAAATGTACAGGAATTTGGAATTACTTTGTCATACTCCGCTTTCACACTCGTATTTCATTATATTTAGTTTGAATGCAGGGTGACTTACTATATTGAAAGAGAAAGATAGAAATCAGTTGAATTGCTTATGGATTTAGGCAACTTTGACACAGACCAAACAGAGCTCTGTGTTCGTTGGAATTAAGGTGGCCAAAAGGTATTTATTTATTGTCAACACAACAGGCTTTAGAGTCCAATTAGAATGTCGAAATTTACAATGTTGGTTTACAGACATTTTTTTATTACATCATCTCTATATGCTTTGAAAGACATGTCACATATATATATCAAATTCAAAGAAATTTTCTACACATTTCATTGTAGGCAGTGCACATTCTCCAGATTGGTGACTTCATCATTATATTGGTCTTTGTCTTTTTTGCAGTGGAAGATACCACCCACATAGCAAAATGTCGTCCCAGGAATATCTGACGGATCTCCTGGCAGGATATCGGGATGTCCGTAGGACGTCCTGTTTAAGTTTCGTATACATCCATGGGACGTATAGTTATAATTAATCCTTCGTATAACTAAACGAAGGCATATCCTTCGTATAGTTATAATTAAATAAATAATAATAATAGTAAGGTCGATTTAATTTATAGAAATTCCAGGTAGGTAATCCTGCACGGCTTTCCGGGGGACATCCAGGGGACCTCCATACGGGATGAACTGTTTGTATTGCCCACAGAGTTATCCCAAGGACGTCCTTAGGACATCGCTATGGGAGCTTGAGAAATCTGACGTTAATGCGATCTAAATGGGACGTCCCAGGGATGTACTCTGCTATGTGGGCAGTATTGTGTACGCGAGTTTTTAATGTAGAAACGTTGTTAAACTCTCTTCCCATCCTTATTAAAAATCCTAGCATTTTAAAAGCTTAATCTGTAATATTTGTTACGTGGTTGTGAAACTTCAATTTCTTATCAAAGGTTAAGGTTAAGGATACTAACCTTATAGGTTATCCTAATAGTTAAGGATACTAAGATCCTTAACTATTATACATCAGGTCTACTTAATGTATTCTTAAGAATTTCATAATCAAGTGGATATCGATTTATTTGTACTTTATGATAAAACTTTACATTTCTTCGTATTGACTGGAAGTTGACTCATAGCGCACCAGTTAGCAATGTTGTCTAAACTATGCTGTAGTTTTATGGCATCTTCCATACAATTAATCTTGGCATATATTTTGAGGTCATCCGCAAATAACACTTTTTCATTGTCGGGTATGAATTTCGGGAGGTCATTAATAAACATGAAGAATAACAATGGTTTAAGATTCGAGCCTTGCGGGACTCCTGACAGTGTATTCATTAGATTTGAATTCTTTAAATAAAACAGATTGTCTGCGATTAGTTGGATAAGAGGACATAAGCCTATTTAAGGAAGGAGAGAAGTAATAGTGATTTAATTTACCTAGCAATATATTTTTACTCTTTTATCAAACGCCTTTTCAAAGTCAAGGCATCACATCGACTTGCTTTTCTTCATCCAAAGAGTTTTCTATAAAATCTGTATCAACTGAAAGGTTCGTTACCGTGGATTTTTGTGAAACAGAGCCGTGTTGTTTAGTTGAAACAACTGGCTTCACATGATTAATAATTCGCTAATGTAAAATATGTTCAAAGGCTGCTCTAAGCCTTGGCAAAGGTAGGTAATTTCTCGTCTGTCATTAGTTTTAGGTATTGGGCAAACTAAAGCACATTTCCATTTGTCAGAGAAAGTACATGTTTTTAGTGATAAGTTGAACGCAATCAATTAGAGAATATTTAAACATTAAATATCCTTTGACTATATAGGAGGGTATGCCTTCAGATCAAACTGTCGTTCTGGATTTTAGATTCTTGATAGTCATTTCTATTTCATTCAAATGTATTTGGTCAACAGACAGTATTCCGATTTCTTCGTAACCTCACGGATTACTATCAAAATCATAGAACGGTTGAGAAGAGGATACAAATACTGATTGGAAATACTGTGCAAATGTGTTAGCTTATTGCTTCGTTCTTACACAAATCCTGTCCTTGAAATTTCTATATATTAGGAGGAAGATGTTTTGCCTTACTTTTTTATAAATTTCCCTAATTATTGATATTATTTTCAGAATTTGATATAAAGGATTCATAGAGTAATTGACATCTAATCATGCTGATTAGATTCAGTTTTATTTTAATGTTAATTTAATTAATATTGATTTGTAAATAAATGATATATATATTTCTAGTTGCCAGAGCACGAAGCAAGAAAGCAAATCATGTATTCATTCATAAGTTAAGAATATTCATTTTTTGTCTTAAATTCAATGAAACGTGAGTCCAACCAGGTGTTTGCTTGTTACAAGAAAAGAATGAGAAATCAAGTGATTTCGCAATTGTGGAATGTCAAAGTCAGCAGTATCAGGTTACCTGAAGACAGGTGTTTCCAAATCTTTGGAATTACAACGACAGCTTATTCAGCAGTTTCATATTTCATTTACTCGCAGTGTTTAGTGACAAAATTAAGAAAGAAACCAAAGTGCAGTCAACACCCACTTGATCCTGATTGGCCAAAATTAAGAGGTCTTTCTTCCCTATTGGCAAAAGTAAGAACATTTTTTATTGGCTACTGACATTATCGCATAAGCAACATGTAGTGAGATTTACCTATATAAACTTGTCATTCGATACCGTCTTGGCTCAGTGAGTTCTACACATACAGATTTTCGACTTCGTTACCGACCAGATTCAGCTCTGATACTAAGTACTACTAGAATTACTGCTACAAGCCAAGATATAGAAAAAGATTGTTTCCACTACAAGCTAATTGGACTTCAATCTTCAATACATCTTATTTACACATTCTACGTATTCTATCTGTCTGAAGACTGTCATTCATATCGACATAATTGAACACATTATTTGGACTCAGTTTCTTGCTTGCAAATTGACTATATATTGTATTGTACGATTATGCTATGCCATACTCAGTCATTTAGTAATTATTTCAATAAAGTCTTTCTTCGGTTCATTTATTTATATACCTTGTTTCCTTTTGCCATCATTTATACCTTATCTAATTAGGGTTGCATCAGTCGAATGTTGAGTTAGTACTTAGAACTTTGCTTAATGCGCCTTATCATAGTTAACTTTACGCCCCTTATTCAGGAACTATTGTAAATGTGATATTATCTATGGTAAGCTTGCTTACGTCTTAGGTGGATGCTTTCTTGTATTATTTATGTATATTCTAGCCTAAGAATATATAGAACAACTGTTTTAAACAACAAAGTACCCGAGCCTCCACCATCTCATCTTACTTTGCCACCGAGGTTCGGAATTCGCAGTGCAGTGTTTCTACTTCCTTTCCAGTCCGTGGGCCGCGGGCGACCAATTCTCAGAGCAGGACCGGAACCAGTAGCTAATGTGCTTTTTTCTGCACCTTTGGAGAACTACGCAGTTGGGCGACTGTTTCTTTGTGACAGTAACGGAACTCCCTCCGTATAAGTTTCCTCACGTACCCTTGACGGATAGCGTCTTTTGGATGACCGTTTCTCTTCGTCAGGAACGGAACCTGAAGTAGCGTGGTCCTTTCACCTCACTTCCTATCTTTCATCCGGGTTTCCTATGTCGTGCTTGCCCTCTGCGTCGCTGAGGCTAACATCGTACAGGGTGTAATATTATGCGACTCAGCAACGACATCTATGGAGTGACGTGTGAAGCATCGATGTGTGAGCTGCATTTACGATATTGTAAGCAATTGAGCTAAATATATCTGGTGTAGTAAAAAGTAATCCATTATTTTGCCAATAGATGGCTTCAGTGATCTGTAGCTCGCGTTGTATAAGTCCGATTGGGTTCAACGAGATGGCGTTCAAACGATGAGATTGCGTACTACAAACACTGTTCAGATAGTTGTGATGAGTTGACTCACTGTTGTGTGAGCGCGCGTCAAAATGGACACTAGCAAAGAGAAAATACGCTATATTTTACAGTTTTTCTTCGATAAAGGCGAAAACGCAAGCCAGGCGGCTGCAAATGTGAATAGTGTTTATGGTCCTGATACTGTAAAAGCCAATCACGCGCAATTTTGGTTTCGTCGATTCCGTGCCGGTAATTTTGACGTCAAAGATGTAGCACGCACTGGAAGGCCAAGTGTCGAACATGTCGATAAAATCATGGACATTGTCGCGTCCGACCGTCATGTAAGCACTGTTTCGATTACCCAAGAGCTAAACATTGCACAAAAAACCGTGTGGAACCATTTGCATAAGGCTGGATACAAAAAAACCTCATGGACCGAATTTCCATTTGCGAATCGCTGCTGAATCGCAACAAAAGCGACCCATTTCTGAAGCGGTTGGTGACTGGTGATGAAAAGTGGATCACTTACGACAACGTCACGCGAAAACGGTCGTGGTCGAAGCGCGGTGCGCCGGCGCAAACGGTGCTCAAGTCAGGATTGACGGCCAGGAAGGTTTTGCTGTGTGTTTGTTGGGATTGGCAGGGAATTATCTACTATGAGCTGCTCCCCTACGGCCAAACCCTTAACTCGGAACTATACTGTCAACAATTGGACCGTCTGAAGGCAGTAGTCGCCCAGAAGCGGCCAGCTTTGGCCAATAGGAGAGGCATTGTGTTCCACCAGGACAACGCCAGGCCACACACATCGATAGTGACTCGCCAGAAGCTCCGGGAGCTTGGTTGGGAGGTTCTTATCATCCACCTTATAGTCCGGACCTGGCACCGAGTGATTACCATCTGTTCCTGTCCATGGCGAACACGTTTGCTGGTGAAAAATTCGCTTCAAGAGAGGCTTGTGAAAATCGACTGTCTCAATTTTTTGCCAATAGGGACAAGGTCTTCTATGAGAGAGGCATCATGATATTACCTTCCAAATGGCAACACGTTATCGAACAAAACGGCGCATATGTGACCTCAATCGGATCATTCTAACTATGGTAAGTCAAGCCTTCAATGTCATGCAAAAATAATGGATTACTTTTTACTACACCAGATATATTACCAGTTCTGTTGGTGCGCTGAAACCTAAGAACATATCAGAAGCTCCAAGAACCAGTGAAATGGATGGGAGAAGTGCTGAAACAAAAGTAGAAACCAAGGGAGAAAAGGTGAAAGAAAATCCCATGATGAAACAGGAAGGCGAATCGGGAGAATCAGTGACACCTTCTTCCCTTGAGCAAATGTTGGAGGATGTCACGAAAAAGTATTGTTGCGAAACAAAGTTACACATGGAAGGAATTAATAATAAAATGGAGTCACATATGGAAAAAAACGAAAACTAAAATGGAGTCTTATATGGAAGGAACTAAAAATAAAATGGAGTCTTATATGGAAGGAACTAAAAATAAAATGGAGGCACATATGGAAAAAACGAAAAATAAAATGGAGTCACACATGGAAGAAACTAAAATTGTAATGAACTCGTATATGGAGGAAACAAGGAGGGACGTGAAGCTGCTGGATACGAAATTAGGATCCTCTGCCCGGGAAATAAAATCGCAGATAGAAGCCATAAGCAGGAGGTGTGAGAAGTCCGCTGTTGCCCTAAAATATTACATTGAGAAAATGACTGATCATGTTATGAAATGGAGAAAGGAAGTCAAAGGGGATTTGGAAAGTATGAGGAAGGATGTTAATGAGGTGAAAGTCGAGCAGCGTCGTGTGCGAGATAAGATAGATGAAATAGTGGAATCCACGACCGAACGAGCCGAAACAGTCGTGGCCATGAAATGTTCTGAAATGGAAGTAAAGATGGGGGGGATCCCGTGAGGACACTAATACCATTTTGTCTGCTAGTCTTGATGAAATGGAAGAGATAAGGAAGCGTGTGTACGTACAGGAAAAAGAAATTGCGATCATCAAAGAGAGACTGTTGGATATGGAGACAAGGGAAACCATCTCGAATGTGCAATGTACGGACCTAGTAACCCTAGAAGGAGGAAACGCGAAGTGCAGACTCACCAATAGCTGCGGCCAACATGGAACCACCTTAAGTAGGGGAGAAACAAAGAAACTAATTGACTAGCGTGCGGGTCAGTTGCGATATTCCCCTCATTGGGAGAAAAAAAGATTCAATTGTACTCACCAAAGGAAGAAAGTGGATAGAGTGAGTGAGTGCAGTGAGTCTAGCCAATATGAAGCATTAAGAACAGGACGAAGGAAAATGTATACTAGGAAGCACGAGGGCGGAGTTCACAGCCAAAGGTACAATCTGGATAAAGCGGGACGGAACCTAAATCACAGAAGGGACCCTAGAATTCGTCTTCAGAGATTAAAGCCTCCTCATGTCATCCATCTAACCATGGAGACGTTACGGCTCGAGCATTCCTGATACAGTCTGAAAGCGAGGAGGATGTTCTAAACCGGAGGAGAGGCTGAGGTTCTCCCAAGCGACTCGAAGGAGGTAGCGGAGACAGAAGTGAGTACGACTACAAGAAGCGACCACGACAGTCCGATGTTGGTATCCAACCGGACGATGTGAAGAGGAAGATGTATGTTGACGGAAGAGCAGGGGCTGAGAAATTGAAGCATCATGGTGAAGACTAGAACGAGTCAAAAAATGTTTTGTTGTATCAGGCTTAAGGATCGGAGAGGCTGGTGAGAGAACACAAGGAAACACAGACCCAGTAGAAGGAATAAGTCCTAGGATACCAGATAGTTCACGTGAGAGTGGAGGCGAGTTTGATTCAACCTATTTGTGTAAGAGGGAGCAGATTGACAGGTGTTGCGGAGACTTGAAGGATATCAGCGACGTAGAGAAGACCTGGGAAGAAGTTTTTGAAGAAAGAGCCGTCTTGTTTGAAGAGATGCGAAGTTGTCAATATAGGAGGATGCGATGAAAGACAAAATTACTTAAGTTGGAAACGTTAATCTCGTAGCTGATGTGTATCAGGATGGGCATAGGGAAGAGCAGCGCAACGTGTGTCGAGTCGACGAGAGGCAACAGGACCTATTGACAACAACGAAGTGGATAGAAGGCGCGCCCCCAGATCCGAGGTGTTAGCAGAAGTTCAACTTACGAACGCATCTCCTGAAGAAAAGATTAAGATTTATGAAGTACGCTCAGAGCAGCGAAGAATCGTCGATGGTTGCCAGGGACAAGTGAAAATTTTAGAGCGCATTACCAGAGTGAATGCAGCCTACGCTACGAGGATATTAGAAGAAAGAATAATTCTTGTCGTCAGCTGTATGTTGAATTACCTGTAAAGAAGTGTTGGAAGTACGTTAAGGCATTGAAAATTTTACTGATCCTTAATGTAGATGTGATCTGTTTGAGTAGAGGGATGAATAGTGACATGAAAGTGACTCGTATCTTGACTGTTTGTCTTAATATGAATGCCGCATCATTGCATTATTTTCTTTTTGATACCCTTTCCATGATCATTCACTTGAAATATACGGGCATAGGGGTTACCAAGTTTGCATAAAAAGTAAGATAGTTCATTTCACATATCCATTAGTGTTAAGTAAAGTGTGTTGAAGGCGTGCGAACCGCTAATTATGAACTGTTATGATACAGATGCGTTACTTGTGTAAATAGTAGACATACATATTTCATTTTACTTTCTTTGTGTTTGAGTGAGTGTTACGAGTGAAAGGAGTAAGTATAGAGCTAATCCATGGAACTGACTTGTATAGTACTTTAAACACTCCCACCATGATCTTGTGTGTAAAACCCCAGGGTCCGGAACCACTATCGGGCGCCATATGTAGTGCCGAATACGTGCCCGTATACTTCATACTTATTCTCTGAGTGTAGTGTCAGTGACTACATGGCTCCAAAGATGGCGCGTTAGCTGGTGACTTTTCTTAATTTACTTTAGTATTTTTACTGAATAATATTAAGTAACGTTTTGCTTCATTTAATTAGTACTACAAATCAGTGTATGTTGGTGTAATCTTGCCTTAAACCAATATTTAGTTTGTTAGTTACTTAATTTTGTAAAACGATATAATATATGTAATGTTCTCTAATGACCTGACAGTGCATGCAACTCAGGTCAGAAGGTAACAAAGTGATTTACCACGTTGCTGAAAATGAACTAGTCAGGTTCACTTGTATTTCTTTTGAAACATTTTTCTTTCAGCTCCGAGGGATTCCCCGAGAAACCGCTTCTCCAGCCAGGATTGGATCTCGGAATTGAAGTTTATTTCTGTAGTTCATTGATTCATTCATTTATCATTGAAACATTTCGTCGGGCACTTGATATATATATTCTCTTCCCTGAATAGTGGAAGCCCACTGCGGACGACCGTCTCTCTCCGAGGTTCGGAATTTGCAGTGCAGTGTTTCTACTTCCTTTTCAGTCCGTGGTCCGCGGGCGACCGATTCTCAGAGCAGGACCGAAACCAATAGCTCGTGTACTTTTTTCTGCATCTGTGGGGAACTACGCAGTAGGGATAACGTCTTTTGGGGGACAGTAGAACTATTGGTAATGCTAATCGTTCTCAGCTAACAGACTGAGCTAAACACAAGAAATACACAAATATAAGTATATCCTTAAAACTAAACACACTTCATTTTACAGATATCTTACTTAATAATAATCGTTTCTAAATACCACATATGTGTGTGCAAATACTGGCCAATATTCGCTACATGACAATAAAAAATAGAACACAATCGACGACAACGCAAATAGCAAGACAAAATGAAAAATATTAACCGCGGGGGTCAGCTGATCGTGGAAATACTTCCCTGACATTTGCTCGACTTTGAACAGATACATATTTATTCTTTTAGTTCATCCTTACTTTTAAAAAATAATAATACGTATAGCTGGGTCTGCTATTCATTTTGTGGATATCTCAAAATATCAGAAAAAATGAACTCAGGATCTTTTTTTAATGTAGAAACACGCTTAGACAGCTGACAAATATCTTAGTGGGCCACGGCCCCCAAATACATTACATTACCCTAGCTGACTTTTCCGTTAGGGAGAGACAATATGATTTATGAAAAACACAATATTTACATTGTTATGCTGGAGTTACCAATAACACATATTTTGAAACAAGAATAATAAATTTCAGGTCAATAGAATATATTAGGCACAAAATTTACATTACCTGATAATTATGGGGCGTGAGAAATTGATGTTAATTATTCCAGAACGAATGATCACAATATTTAGATAAACACATAGTTTTAGTTTGTGAGTGTTTGTTGACAGCTTCCCACGCCCGAGGACGTGGGTAAAAGTAAGGTTCTCTCAATTTTAATGCAAGTTGGCAAGTAAACGAATTATTTGTGTAGATAATATTGTATATATAAATAATGTTATACTATTGCACAATGTTTGTTTAAAGAATTGTTTGAATGGTTTCTCTAAAACACAGTTAATAACTGGAACGTTACCAGAAAGCAGATCTGACACCCAGTTCCTTCAAATCGCCTGCGTCAGCCTAACCCTGAACGAGTTGGGAACGTTCATCTTCTAAAATTTCAGTACCATTACGTAAAATTATTGCAGTGTTGCCGCAATTGTTTACAGAATTTCCGGGCACAAAAATAGGACTTGGAAAGTAGAAAATGTGGTGTAGTAGTTCAAATTATGGTTTTGGAGAGTTCACCCTCCACGGATTAACAGTTCTGACTACTTACGTAATCAGTTTCGTCCATCTGCGTCTGGCCCTCGAATATATAACGCAAAGATATGAAAGTAAGTTGCTAGATCCTACCTGCATTAGCGACGACTTCCAAATAGGTAATTCGACACTTCCTTGGCTGAAATCTGCTCCTGCGCTCGTCCACCATGGTAACTTTTGAGCATCTTTTGTATAGTTTCACACCTGAGACTCGTTCTTACTGGCGATACTGGTCTACACACACACACACATGCCGAATTTGTGTCCAGATACGCTGTCATTGCCGCAATTCAACTTTCGTCTCTTACGGATATATTGAGCAAAACGAGTAGACATTTTTTATAAAATAAAATCTGGAATCAACACGGAGAAACAAAATAACGAAGAGGGATTCGAAAATTAGGGTGAAATGTACACGTTTTAGAAGCACATATTGATTCGATCAACCAACACGCGAAAAAAGAAATGATAAACTTGGCAGAAATATCATTGATGACGTCTACGAATTTTAAAATAGCTCTCACCTTCGAAAAATGTAAACGTTATTTATATATGGGCCAGTCTAGTAACTTTGGACTTCGGCCCGTCACGATTCGCCTTTTAGCTGTTAAAATCCACACCTATGCCCCTGCCGGGACCTTCGTGCCGATGGCCTACCACCGCAGACCGCTCTGCCACCTGGCCGGTTCTCTCCTTCGAAAATCCAGGCTTCCCCTGTTCTCCATGTTGACCCACTTTCTTCCTCCTCCCGAAACTCAAAATTTCGAAAATATCCATTCCTATTTGCTATTACTGTTTCCATGGCATTCTAATGTGATTTTCAATCGAAATACCGTTACTGGTTTCTAATGAGGTGCGAATATCGATGCGTGCTGGAAGTAGAGTGATCCGGATTCTTTCTTTGTTGGTGGCAAGACATAGTGTCTCCTCATTCAAGATTTAATAGTCCTCGACTTGTCGGCGACAACTACATTTACAGCTCTATAAAATGCAGGTGGCCTATTCCTCGTTAGTAGGGACGTCATTAATCATTGTTAAGCGCTTTCAAATTTTAATTTAATAAATAAAAATTGCATCTTATTTGCATATAAAAAATCATAGTGAGACCATGACAACAAAGCATATATACACATACGATGAGGCAAACAGTTACAATGGGAGGTATTGAAATGGAGATATGTGTGCTGTTAGTAAGCTTGATGTAGACGCCAGTCTCAAGTCGATTCCTCTTGAGTAAAATATCCACATGTAGGAAAGTTATGTTTTATTACCTGTAAAAAAAATCAGGTGAATTTGATGGAAAAGGTGCAGTTGAGGTCTTCCAGCAATGTTTCCAGTCACTCTTGTCCTTGGGTCCAGATTAAGAAAATCTCATCAATATTGCGAAGCCAGGTGTGAGGATTCAGAGGTATTAAATTCAGGTATTATTTCTCCGTAGGAAGAGATCATACGGGTGCCTATGGCTGTGCCCTTGATTTGCAGGTAATTTTAGTTTTCAAAAGAGAACTTGTTCATGGTGAAGACAAACTGAGCCGTATGAAGCAATAAATGGTGTGCTGGGTTTACTATAGTCCGACCGAAATGACTTGATTCTCATTTCTTTACATTGCTTCCAGCTATCAAGTCATTACGGTCGGACTATAGGATTGAGGCGTGCGTCAAGAAATTGGTCAAGGGCAGCGAGACAATGCGTGTGAGGAATATTAGTATACAGTGGCGTCACGTTAACTGAAACTAAGATAGCGTCTGGTGGGAGCGGATTGGAGATAGTATTATGCAGATGAAGTGGTTTGTATCTTTGATATAGAAAGGGAGAACCTAGACGAACAGTTGGAGATGGTGATCAAGGAAGGTGGAGATTTTGCCAGTAGGAGAACCAATACTGGAAACAATGGGTCTTCCAGGGTTATGGATTTTAGAGACTAGGTAAAATTTAGGAGTCCAGGGATTTTGGAGACAGAGTAGAAATAGTGTATTCCAACAGCACATCGAGGATCGATGTGTTTGGAGGTAGGTACGGATCTTATTGAGGACGGATTGGGTAGGGTCTCCCTCCAAGGAGCGGAAAAGGTTGGATAAGAAAGTTGTCAAGAGCTTCGAATCGATAGTCCGAATAATTCAAGACTACCGTGCTGAATCCGTTTATATATATATATATATATATATATATATATATTTTTTTTTTTTTTTTTTTTTTTACAGGGGTTGGACAAAAAATCTAAAAACACGTCATACAGGACACGTAAGTGTGGCTCGCCACTGTACACCACGTGTTGCGGTTGCCGATCGTGTTTTGTTTTCAATGTGTCATGTGGATCTTCCTCTTCCGTCAGCAGTACCCAGTTCACCTGTGAGTGTCGTGGTGTGCAAGTGGTGCGGTAAAATGGGCGACCTGACAGACTTCCAAAGAGGCATGATCGTTGGTGCCCGTCTGGTTGGAGCTTCAGTGACAACAGTGGCGACCATTGTGGGGGTATCGACAGTGTCCAATGTCACGAGGACATACACAATGCATGGGCAAACAACGTCTGCAAAGCACAACAGTGGTCGAAAGACAATCCTGTCCGATAGGGACAGGAGGGCATTAAAACGGATTGTAGCAGCTAAAAAGCAGACCACTGCAATGAAAATTCATGGCAGGGCCGCGATCGCCAAACCTCTGGTCACAGCAGTAAATGCGAAGCGGCGTATCCAGTGGTGCAAGGACCACAAGGAGTGGACGCTTGATCAGTGGAAACACGTAATGTATTCCGATGAATCGACCTACACCTTGTTTCCAACAACCGGTCGTGTTTACGTATGGAGAACACCGTCGCAGGCCTATGATCCAGACTGTCTGCGCCCAACTGTAAAGCATGGGGGTGGTTCTGTTACAGTATGGGCAGTGATATCGTGGTTTTCTGCAGGTCCCATCATAGCCCTGCATGGAATGATGAATGCTAAATCGTATGATGCCATTTTGGGGGACCAGGTTCTACCCATGGCACACACATTGTTCCCGGATGGTGATGGCATCTACCAAGATGATTTGGCACCCTGTCACGCTGCAAAAACGGTGCAATCGTGGTTTGAGGAGCATGACCAGGAGCTATCACACCTCCCCTGGGTCCCACAATCACCAGATATGAACATCATTGAGCCATTGTGGTCTGTGTTAGAAAGGCGTGTTCGGTCTCATTACCCTCCACCATCATCCCTTAAGGAACTGGAGCATGTTTTGGAGGAAGAATGGTACAACGTTCCACACACCACGATTAAGGAGCTGTATACGTCCATTCCACGTCAGATCCAAGCTGTTTTTGACGCAAAAGGAGGCCCCACACCATACTAGGTATGATTTTCACACTTTTTCAAACGTTTTAGATTTTTTGTCCAGTCCCTGTATATAGATAGATAGATAGATGTATATCAAGTCAGTTTTCAACACAAACACTTATCTCTCGAAGATACCTTCCTCTGTTGTTTTCCCGACGACCTCTCGGTCTTCCCCACAGCGATGGAATAATCTTCATTTTCTACCATCCTGGCTGCGCATCTCAGCCGTCATGACCTCATTATTCTTACAATATCGGGTAAATCGTACAGTATGTGAAGTTTTTCATTATGTAGTCTGCTTCATTCTCCCGTTATCTCATTCTGTTTCGACCCGTATATCTTCCTCAAAGCCTTATTTCCTATCAATCGTAATTTATGTTCATCTGACAGATTCGTACTCTAACTTTCACAACCATCAAATGTTACCGGCGTGGCAGTGTAAAAGTTTATATATATATATATTCAATTTCACCTTTCTTGATGTTAATCTGAATAGAAACATGCGTTGTTCGATGCAAATCGACCTTTTTATTTCTTCTGTAACCTCGTTTTACCTTTTTACAAATGCTCCTGCAAAAGTGGCAAAAAGTTTGTGTACATTTTATCGAGCAATCCTGGTTCGGCAAAGAAATATTATAAGCAAAAAGATTATTCTTCGTAAAATGTTCGAATATTGTTTGCACATAACAACAGTTACTATTAAGAGAAAATTCAATTTGTGTGTAGTGTCTCTTTAGTTGAATATCGTGGTACTCAATGTCAGAAGCTGCGTGACTGGCGTATTGAACACGACAGGCACGATAATAAAAGTCTGTTTAGGGATTGCTGGACTTCAGATATTAACCACATTACGTTAAGTTTAGCTCGAAGTTTAGTAGGTAATTACAGTGGCCATTACTGTAGTTGAAAAATGATGACAGCGACAAACTTAGTTTTGGAGGTACTTCAGATGCACAATACAATTACAGAATCATATCTCGAGAGTCTTGTTCATCAATGTTATAGAGCGGGGAAGTTTAAAACACTTTGGCAAAATAGGAATAAATAAACACCTATGAAAGGTGCCTTAGAAAAATCGTATGGCACTAGTAAAGCTAAGTTGAGAAGATTTAGCAGAGGTATTTTTGTACAGCGTTAGAAATGTGTGAGGCGTAGGTTAGAAAGCGTGATAGAAACATTGAAGACGGAAACAATAGAGGGTAAGGCTTCCTTGTTCCCTTAGGAAATCTAACAAAGGTGTAACTTATACTTGTAACAGAGCCGGATTGAATGATCTGTAGGTTGTTTATTACCGGAATCTAAGCGATCTATCAGTAAGGCGAAAATGGTTCAAACAAACAACGATCAAAGGGCGGATTGTATATGTTGTCATGGATCAAGGGTAATGTGGAATGATTTATGGTAACATTAATGAAAGTGACATTAAAGAGTCAATTCGAATCGTAAGAGATCCACTCGTTAGTAGCCCTTTAACAAAGTCATTGCTTTGTAAGTAGATATATCATCATCATATGCAGCTGTTTTCTATCCATTGTTGGATAAAGGCCTACCCCTTTCCTCTCCACATATCTGTGTCTCCTGCTATTCTCATCTATGTAGTTCCTGAAACACGCCTGATTTCATCTACCCATCTTGCATTTGGACGTCGTCTCGGTCTTTTCTTTCCTCTGGAAATCTAATGTAGTACCATAGACCTCATAATAGATAGACTTATCACGCTTCCCCATTTCTGGCAGCGCTAAAATTAATGGATTTTTGTTCAGAGCACGCGATTTTGAATCTATCCGCTAGGTAGCTCTGCCATAGACCTCATAGTAGAATATGACGTCTATGGCATAGCTA
>JAGDQP010016433.1:0-22585 GCA_022664845.1 Lepisma saccharinum
CAGTCACCAACCGCTTCAGAAATGGGTCGCTTTTGTTGCGATTCAGCAGCGATTCGCAGATGGAAATTCGGTCCATGAGGTTTTTTTGCGTTAACTCGTGTGGCACCCATACATCAAGCTTCTTTTTGTATCCAGCCTTATGCAAATGGTTCCACACAGTTTTTTGTGCAATGTTTAGCTCTTGGGCAATCGAAACAGTGCTTACATGACGGTCGGACGCGACAATGTCCATGATTTTATCGACATTTTCGACACTTGGCCTTCCAGTGCGTGGTACATCTTTGACGTCAAAATTACCGGCACGGAATCGACGAAACCAAAATTGCGCGTGATTGGCTGTTACAGTATCAGGACCATAAACACTATTCACATTTGTAGCCGCCTGGCTTGCGTTTTCGCCTTTATCGAAGAAAAATTGTAAAATATAGCGTATTGTCTCTTTGCTAGTGTCCATTTTGACGCGAGCTCACACAACACTGAGTCAACTCATCACAACTATCTGAACAGTGTTTGTAGTACGCAATTTCATTGTTTGAACACCATCTCGTTGAACCCGATCGGACTTATACAACGCGAGATACAGATCACTGAAGCCATCTATTGGCAAAATAATGGATTACTTTTTACTACACCAGTATTTGTAATGCAGACGAGCACACAGCAATGCATGGGCACAGTGGGCAATCACCAGGGCCCCCCCAATAAGACACGAGCTTAGCGGAGGAACATACTAATCTAAATATTTCTTGCTATCATTGAATTTTAAATTTTTTTAATCTGATCATATTTTATTTAAATTGAAAAAAAAAGTATTTAAGTCAGTTTCTTATAATTAAGGACCATTGTCAAGTGAAAACTGGTAAAATATAATTTGGACTGCTAACCAGGGAGTACGCCAGGAATGCAGTCGAAGGGGGGTGTCTAAAGTCACTGGGGGGTGTAATTCATACTTATACACTATATTATACAGTAATGCATTTTTCTTACCATATATGCATGAATGCGCGCGCGCAAGCGTGTATGTGTTTGTTTATGTATTTATGTTTGCCATACTTTTCAGAGTAAGATTTGTGCATAACTAGATAATGGCAACTTGATTAACTGTATGTAAATAGCAAGCATTATTATTATTATTATTATTATTAATTACTTGCACAGAAAATTAAACTTATTACTTTCTCGTTAAGTTGGAAACTGATTTTAGACTAGGACGAAATTGGATCTTCACGCTTCCGATAATTTTCATTGATAAAATGAAATATCAACAGAACTGTTCTCTTTTAAATAATTTTAGATTTTCTTACTTGCCTTTTTGTATTCCTTTTTAGCTTTTGCAAGCTTTAATTTCGTAAAATATGGACTGATATCTACTATTAAATTTGAATTACTATAAAAGGGATTATTTACGTCAACTATGGTTTTACAGCAAAAAATAATATATTTTAAAATTAAAGTAATCTCTAGTTTACTCAAGCTCTCCTGTAGTGCATACCAGGATTACATCACAGTTGATAAAATAACTTAGTGGATGTTCCACGCATTCTTCTTATTCTGAGGTTCTCGGTTCGATGATCGAACTGACCATCTTCATTGAGGCCTTCCGAAACGAACTTCCAGACGACTTTTACCTCGGCCTAAGCCTGAGATATTTGACTGCCATAAATAAAATTCAAATTCAAATGGCTTTTAGCTGGGTAGTGTATAGTCAGCGCATCGGCTCGCATCGCAGTTATACTCTGGCTCCCATGACCACAGTTTGCTACTTCTTTGTATTCAAAGTATCTCCCTAACGTTTCTCATGATGCTGGATAAATGCCAAAAAAAAAAGAAAAAAATGCGAATCGAACCCGGGCCGGGACAGCTCGCACCAAGGGAGAGAGTGTTAACCATGTGGGTATCCGGGAGCTCCCGCACCACCGAACATACTATAAAAACAAATCCTTAGTGGAACAAACTATGGAACAACAGGGTAGATATTCTCCCATTTTAATTTCCGAAACGTATAAGCTTGTGGTGCAAGAAAGTGTCGAATCATAATTAACAGAAACGGTAGGATAGTCCACGGTTTGCGATCAGTTCCAGTACTCCAAAGATCCCAAGTAGTAGCTGCCATGATCATCGTCATGCATGCGGCTACAAGGAAAAATAATAATTGAAAATTTCAGAAATCCCGACTGCCTGATGAAATGTTGATTGCCGCAGCGACAAACCTCTCAGAACTATACTCATCGAATTTGAAATATTGTCAGTTCCAATATAAATAAGAGAAAACGCACGCAAGGCTGCGCTGCTAAACATTTCATCTTGGAGTAGAATTTTCTAGGAAAAAAAAATATGTAGCCGGTGTTGTTGTATCTTGACTAAGGTAATCGTTTAAGATCTCTTTTTTTTATTTTTAGCGACAACATAATACGTTAAGGGTTAGAAAGAAGCTGTTCTAACTAACTGCACTTTGTGATTGTCTGTACCTCACGCACTCGAGTACTACAGTCAGGCAGAGAGGTGATTGAGTGATACCTTATTTAATTGGAACCTGAGTGGGGGAAAATATGACTTTCAGTTTCCAGCCACTTGTGGTCTTTCCACATAGGGTGTATGTCTAAACACGACGAGCTCCACATACTAAACTAGAAGTCCAGCGGCGTCAACACTTCCAAAGATCTATTTATATAACTTACAACTCGTAGGCTATTTTACATTAGAGTGTAACAACAACAACAACAAGGATTAACAATGGAAAAGGAACTTGGACGGAAAAAGAACATGGCATTGAAGTAAGGCATTTTGAATTTTCATTTAATGTTAAGGCCTTTACGCAACTTTGGCTCAGGTCGGAAATTGAAGTAAGATATGAACCCGGTTTTTTTTTCTGTTAGGACTTGCAAAAACTTCAGTCAGGATAGAACCCCGGACCTCCCGAACGCGAAACCAACACTAAAGCATTGAGCTATGGCCGCTCGGTGTTCCATTTCAAATCGCTTTTGGTTCGCAAAATGTTCGTTAACGTTGAAATGGATAAATTCTCCATATTGAGGGTTAATGATTTAATAATGATGAAATTAAACCCTAAAGAACACAGAGGGTTAGGTATTTGAAAGACCGGTACCTCAAGTTTGTAAAACATGGATATTTTTTATTTCCATTTATGAAGTTATGAGACAAAAATTTCACTTAAATTAGAAAAATAAATGCATATGTACGAGTACATCTGCCTAAACTTAAGTTTCTTAAAAATTCTCCTCTTCATTGTGCGACCTTTTACACTGTGCACACGAAACAGACTAAACAACTTAATAGATAACAAGTGAATGTGATGTGCATCCCTGTGGTCTAGTACAGCATGGAGGTCAGTAAACAGGAGTTTGAATAGGAACGTTATTGTTCTCTGCTTCATTTCTTTGGCAGCTAATTGATTTTTGTGAGGCGACAAGAAAGAAATATTGCCAGAAACAAGTTCTTCCTTAAGATTTAAGGGCAAAATTGCTACCAAGATTTGATTGTGTATTCCCATAACTGCCGTCTTTGTAAATCGAAATTGCAGGAATATGTCAAGAAAGAACACTCCCCTAAGGGAGTTCAGTGATTTTCCTTGGGAGGGTGTGGTCCAAGTCTAGAAAAGGTGTTAGGGGGATGTACTCCCTGCTGATAACGACTAGTGCTTAAGTTATCTTAACTGAACTTAACTTATTCAACCCTTCGAAATCAGATCAGAAAAAAATGTATTGAATATGGTGATTTCTCGTCCGGGGGAGTATCCAAAGAGCAGCCTGTTTTTCTTTTCAAAATACTTTGAATTGAAACTTGCTTATTCCCTCTTCAATTAATCTGTTTACAAATCTCAACATATTTTCTTTAATATAATTCATTACCATGAATATCTAATAATTAAAAAGTCTTTGTGACCCGCACGGTGAAAAAATATTAGGTTATCTTGTGTACCTTAGATTACAAATCTTATAAAATGTGGTCGATATATCAGTAAGACATTTAGGTTTGCAACGAAAATCCGTTCTTCAGGGTAATATTGAATAACCATAATTTCCGGGTTCGTCCGGAAAATATTTTGACGACGATTATTTATATTTTCGGGTATACACAGACGTGGAAATGTGGATATAACTATTTTGGTGTCCTGTAGCTTAAATTATTAAAATAAGATAAAAAGGACTAATACAGTAAACTTTATTATAGAAATGATAGTAACCGTAAGAGTTCCCGTTTCTACTAATATTAGCACCATCTTTCAATGTGAAACTAAACCAAGCTATGTGAATTCAAACGCTAAGAGGACTCTTTCTTCATCTTCAGACAATTGGCTGTCTTTCTGGTCGCTAATTTTAGATCCATATTTCCCGAGGGTACTGCCAACAGACGATGTTAACTTGTTTCTTCGGATATGCCCAGGGAGAAACCCTCCTACTCAATGTGGAATCCGAAACACTGGGCTTCATGTATCACCTCCAGGAATCAAATCACGAAAACCTTGATTGGTAGATAAACTATTATTAACCCAGTCAAAAAAACTGGAATGCACACTCACAAAATAGGGCTTTAAACATCTTTTGTCTCTTGGCTTTTCTGTTCATAAATGCAAATTTATTTTTGGGGTTTCTAAATGTTGAAGCCTTGAGAATGTTCATAAATACCTTCGTTTGTTTTATCTTCCAACTTGAAGAATGACATAGATATGTTGTTGTATATTGCTTTACGAATGTAAATCGCCACAAAACGAATCTGCGATACAATATCACGATTATTATGAAAGAACATCGAGTCAGATTAGTTCAATATATTCGTTAGTGTTCTCTAAAACATGGATACAATCTAGTGTTCATATTTTAATTATTAATTTTATATAATTTCCTAGTACTCACAAAACACTACCTAATATTATGATATGGATTTCCAGATGTCAGCAATGGTTGGGTAACGCGTTATTGAAGTTTACGACGTCATAATTTAATTGAAGCTGAGTACTCATCAACGGACAATATCTCAGCAAATCTTGGAACATCTTGTGTTATACAGACTGCTGTAGAAGTAACGCCCTTTTTAGTACTGAAGTTTTAATTTATTATTTCTCGCTAAATATTCTGTAATAATGTAGATTACATAAATATGCTCATGTGATAATGCTCATATTTATTCATTTGCGCTTAGTCAGCTGTAATCCCAACGGCCTCGTTCCATCTGTCTTTCCAACAACATGGAATATATTCTTCGTTTTTCTCCCATCCGAGCTACATGGCCTGCCCACCTTAGTCGTCGCGATTTCATTATTCTTACAACATCGGGTGAGTCGTACAGTTCGTGAGTTCGTCACTATGCTTCCTTCTCCATTCTCCGGCCATCTCATCCCGTTTCGGCCCGTATATCTTTCACAAGACTTTATTTTCGTAATTTATGTTCATCTGCTAGGGTCGATCTGCAACTTTCTCAACCGTAAAGTATTACCGGCAGAATAACCGTTCTGTATATTTTCAATTTCAGCTTCCTTGATATTAATCGCCAAGTTAGGAGTTTCTAGACTGAATAGAAACATGCATTTCCAGATACTAAACGACTTTTTTATTTTTTCCGTTACCTCATGTTTGCTTGTTATGTATTCACCCGAGTATTTAAATTTGTTTACTTTCTCTATGCTCTCATTCTTAATTTTTATGTATCTATTTATATTTCCGCTACTCCCTGTGTTTCAGCTTGTTGTCATATGACTTGTTTTCTCTAATTTTACCTGTAGACCTATTCCATCGTAAGCTTCTACTAAGACTTCGGTGTTACTTTATATTGCATCTATATCTTCCCTGAGACGTGTATGTGGTTAAAACTTTATTTATATTTCTGCTCTAGAGAGGCTAATTGCAGATAATGCTTATAAAGAGGTAACTGCCACTTGCTCAACGTAAAAGCTCGAGATTTTCAGCGAGTAGTTTACAGTTACAAGATTTTATTTTCAATTGCCCGGATCATCAAAAACGGCGCCAGCCTAGAATCACGTTTAGACACATTTGTGTCGAACAAATTTTAGCGTTATTTGGATTGAATTTATATCTTTCTTTTACATCGCAAAATCCACTCCTTCCTCACGTGTTTATCTTTGGGAAAGGCATGATAACATCTCTATTGTTACGTCCTGTATTTTTTACAATGTACAGTCGCATAGTTGTGATTATTCATCATTTGAACATGCACAATACAATATACACAAAACAAATCTGTTCCAAATGACTGAAAAGAGCGCTATGAAAATAGAGCCTGCATAATAACCTACACGTGCCAAGCAGACAGCAAACAGTTGTGCAAACCGTGACGTCATCTTAAACGAGCGCGCAGTTGAGCATCAGCGTGCGTAACGTTAAAGGCCTTTCTGATACGTATTGGGAATTCGAAGCGTAATGTGCATGACTAATTTTAAATATGGGTTGGGTTTACATATTAGAAGTATAACTGCTTTCGAGCACATGCATTCATAGGACTTGTTGCTAAACCTTACATGAGAATACAGTTTTGAGAACATATTTACTGTTTTCGAATTTAATACACTTTTTTGAGTGTCTACTCGTAATGTTAAAAAAGGACCATTCTATCAGCAATGAGAGAGTACAAAAAAGAAAAAGATGTTCGCAAACTACAAAAACAAATAATCCCGTTTTATATCTGAAAATCTAAAAAAAAAAAAGTTTTTTAGGGATGGGTGAAGATTCGAACTGAAGACTTTTCATATCACAAATCCAAAGCCTAACCACTACGCACTACGCCCCGAGGTCGTTATAGTATATGTCCTTTTTTCGCTCAATTTCGGGGGAATGTAATAGTTTCTGTTGCATGAGAGTACAAAAAAAAAAAGATGTTCGCAAAACGTCTGTATGTATGTCTGTAACGTTTGTTTGCGTAATGTTTCATTTGAGTGAACATTTCTATATTTTCAGTTTCAGATAGTACTATTAAAGATATAGAATCTTTCGGCGAGCGAAAACAATTTCCCTTCTTTTCCTCTAAATTTCCCTGCCAATTTCCCTATGTTGCCAAACTTTTAACTTGAAATTTTTCGACAATCTTTCAATATTTAATTTTTTCTTTCTAGTTTCGTTATTTATTAATATTTTTGTGACAAAATTTCAGGAAATATTCGTTTTCACCTACTTGACAAATAAAACAATCAAGCGAACGCCAGAATGCAAAGAGAAAAATATTATTTGTCAAAAACTGTCAAATAAACACATGCAAAAAAAAAAAGCATGAGTGTATATACATGTATATCGGAAAGATTCCATCCCATCTCGCCTAACGGTTTATCAGTCACTGATGTCTCGAAGATAAGAATGTCCGCCATTTTAGGTGAGATGGGAATTCCCATCTTGCCTAATCCCATCTCGCCTAAAATGGCGGTAAGATGCAAGGAGGGAATTTCTGCACTAAAGAGGGAATTCTTGTACTATATTATCAACCACCAACAGTATGAAACTGTGAAATCATAAGCACATTTCAGAAAAGTTATTCTATGTATTAATCTGTCGTTCATAAGAAAATCAATAACCTTATGTTTCAATCGATATTGGCAATCTTTGTCAAATACAATACAAATATAAGCACTACACCAACAAAGCACATTAAGGATAATCTAAAGTAACTATCTCCAACAAAAGATGGCAGCACTATCTCCGTATATGTCTAATGTATTCTTATCGTTGCACGAAATTTCCTTGCTGCTCCTACAAATTCAAGCCTAGAGAGTTCAAACTTTCAGGGAAGAAAGTTCATAACCATTCAAGAGCATGATCGATGCCGATTTTTTATTTTCGTTTTCCTTCATTGTTGAAATAGCTTCATTGTTATTGTGAATATTGAAATCTATACACCCACAAACTTATAGTAAAGATAACTCCAACACCGTAAGAGGTAGGTCAAATCTGACACCTATAATGACTTTCTGCGAACATTCTCGTATTGTTTGATGTCACACGACCTACTTGCCATTTAAAGAAAATACCTCCATCCAATATGACGGATTTCAAGATGGCAGCCACGTTAATGATATACACCAAACTGTAGCACTATCCCACCAATCCGCATTGGTGTATTACAATACATAATTTTCCTGACTGTTTGTGACATCACTTTTCACTCACTGCAAATATGACCAATTTCACAATTTCAAAAAAATTATTACATAAAAGATCGTGGTGTTTTTTAATGTTATTTCCGGTATTTGTACGTTCGAATAAAGACAATAAAAATATTCCAAATTAATTGCGACTGATGAGTTAGGAATATTCCTTCCTAAGGGCCTTGTAGCAAACATGCTTGAGCTGTATGTATTTGCTATCAGTACAGAAAGGAATATAGTATGCAATTTAATTATTAGGAGGAGAAAATCTGTATCGAAATTTGTTACATGGAGAATGAAAAGACTCAAACACTAGTATATTTGAAAAACTTAAAAGACACTTCTACCTGGACCAAAAAAAAAATATAGAATTTCAGACGCTGTTTTGAAATCAAATAATAGTAAAAACAATTGACGAAATGTAAAATAAAATAAATTCCGGACATCTATGAACAATCCGCTGAATGAATCTGCATCATTACTCAGCATTCGTATTTTAGTGCTTATTGGTGATTCGTTGCCAATTTTAATTCCAAGTCATTCAAAAAATATTTCTTCACCTCTGAAAGAACCGATTTTAGGAAAATTTTAAATTGGATGATGCTGCCCATCTGGCATCTAAATAGTTTCTCTGTGTTGTACTGCTGACATGGTTTAGTTCTTTTTCTTTAGTAGGGGCCATTTCATTCCGGCCGAATGGGCCATTTCAACCAGTTTATACGAGTATAATAATAAGTTAATTAGTAGTAAAATGAATAAGTGGAAAGTGTACTAAATGTAGCCTTTCCAGAACCGAAACTTGTTTGCAATCCGGAATAAGTAAAAGTGGCAAACATAATAATTAAAATTTCAAAATCCGGGAAGAGGTCAAATCACGGAGAAAGCGTCAAATTCCGAGAGTTGGGATAGTTTTGTGCTAAATGACGTCAAGAAGGATAAGTGGGGGAGAAGGAGGAGAAGAAAATTGTATATAATTAGGAAAAGATATAAATGAAAAAAAAAGTGTAATAAATATGGAGTGTGCAGTGATCGCTGTTCACTGAATGCTATCTATCGCCGAACTTCGTCCGAATGAGCATGCTGATGCTGTTCGACATTCTGCTACGTCAGAACTCCTGTAATTAATGTCCACTTAGCGGGTAGTCTTGGAACTCAATGACCGCGAGCTCGCATTGTAGTGGAGGAGGCGACGTTGGACTGTGTTCCAGATAATTTTGATTTCAGGATAAAAGAAACAATGTATCATAATAAAAATATGTCACTCTTTTATCGATATTTATAGATTGAGTGCACACACATTTAATTTTGATATTACTTCACGACAGATAAATCACCTCTTTCCCCTATAATGCATTTTGAGGTTGTGCATATCTACACTTCTTATGTGTAACGAATTTTGAGGTGCAAATGATCGAAAAAAGGGGGGGAAGGAAAGGCGATGAAAAGCTATTAAAAATGTGTAAAAAAGGCACTGACAAAACATCATTATTCAGGTGTAAAACGTTCATTTATTAAAAGTACCAAATGACCTCACTTATAGAACAAAGGCAGCGTTTCAACAAACTCTTACAACGCTGACAAAACAACAGCAGAGCCCAAACTCCAAAGTAAGAATTAAATGCTCTAATTTTTCTGATCCTTCTTTGTACACTACGCACGAACTGCATACACAACAATCGTTCTGGCGATGCGAGTTACGGTTTTGTTGAAGTTTGTGTATTTTCTCGTAGGGTTTTACGAGATGAAAGGAAATTGCTGGCCTTTGTTCTACACTTCGCATCGAAATATGTAATTAAAAAAACGAAATATGTAATATTTAAGGGTAAATTGAATTTCAGTAGGGGACCAATAATAAAATAGAAGGGAAATAAAATAAAATAAGATAGAAGGGAAAACAATTAAAAGAGAAAAAGAGATAAAATTTCTAGGTGTGCTACTCGATGAAAAGTTAAATCTTAGATCCCATGTGACTACAATAAAAAATAAAGCTATTAAAATATCACATAAAATTGTAAATATCGCTACCAACGACCATAGAATACCAATCAATATCATACGAATGTACCACGATGTCATAATTCGCTCCGTTGTTGGATATGCCGCCAGCGCCTGGTGCCACCGGATGGAAGATATAAGACAAATACAAATTATCAACAGATCTCAACGACAAATCTTACTCCGTCTTACAGGAGCCTATAGAACCACTCCGGTGGAGGCACTCCAGGTGGCGACCGCGATCATGCCCATGCATCTTCAAATTAAAAGGATGGGAGCCGCGTACTGGTTAAAGAAAGGAAGAGGAGATACAATTATGTACATCTTACATCAGGCAGCAGAAAGCAAGGGAGAAATTCAAGAACTGACCAGTGCGTGACAAAGATTCTGGAATGAAACATCTAAGGCTAGAAGAGTGTTCAGCATGTTTCCGGACGTGGCAGAGAGGACAAACATGAACCTAGAGCTGGAAGGAGGTCTACTGCATTTCGTTACCGGTCATGGGTCCTACCGTCAGAGACTTAAGGATTTAAAACTAGTTGAAGATAATATGTGCCACGTCTGCGGGGTGATTGCTTCCCCGGACCACGTGGTCCTCAGATGTAGAGAAACAAAATAACTGGTTAGAGACCAAAGAGCCCTCCTGGGGGAGACACCCGTCACAGAGGTTCTGAGAAGACCAGAACTGGTGACAGTCCTCCGGGAGACGGCAGATAAAGTGTCTGCATTTTATAGGAAAAGATACCTGTCCGGGAGGCGCGCTCTGGGGCGTGGCGATCCGTAAAATAACTCATAAGTGCTACATGACCGGACTGTGCAGGCAAACAGGCCCGCGCCATCGGGTCAACCGCGATAATAAAGAATCTGAAAGTACACACTCCAACGCCAAAATGGTGAAAATCAGGTAAAATACACTATAATAGCAAAACGTCTGCTACTAAAAGTAATAAATAATATATCGAGAAAGAAAATAACTACCTTCAAGAAAAATGAAAACATCAGCATCAATGGGGTGTTACTGGAACTCCAGCAACAAAGAGTGCCTCGCCTGGAACTCCGGTGAGAGACACTCGATTAGTGTGAAAGTGTAAGTGTGTATATGGTGGAGGGAACCAGGCTTGATGATAGTGTTATATTTAGTGGAACAAACAACAAATTAACAAACAGACTAAAAGTTGCGGAAACAGCAACCAGAGGTCAAACAGTGCTTATATCTTCGTGTGAATGTGTGTGAGTGAATGTGTTTAAATGAAGCATATGGGGAGTAGAGAAGAATGAAGAGGAAAGCAGAGTGCGGTGAACCACCAGGAAGCAAGACTTTCCAAAAAGGAAGAAAGAAACCATAATCTTCTCTTCATCTCCCCCAATGGCTCAATAATGTGAACGATGAATAACAAGAGAGAAGAAGGAGGAAGGCCAACCCTTTGACGAGAGGAGGATGCGGCCCAGAGGGAAGACACAATACCCAAGGAATGCAGAATCTAATCTTTTTATTCTAATCTCGTTACAGGGGAAGCAGAAGAAGAAGTCAAACTTAAGTTTATGTTGTGTCGTCCTGTTTTTGTCCTGTCTGTGTCTTTATGTGCTGTATGTGTTTGTACAAAAAGAAAATAAAGTATGTAGGGACCCGTCTCATGTAAATGTTCCATCAGATTAGGAACATTCTGGATGTGTGGTCATAAGTCCATCCCGCAACACCAGCTGTCTCAACAGGTGGAACATAGGAGATTCTTGGAATGCCGGAATTCCGGCAATCCAACAATCTCTGATCCTCGCCGGTGAGGTTTGAAAGTCTAAAGTTTGAATCTCTGATGGGATGTACTAGAATTAATTTCACCCCATAAATTAAAAAAAAGACAAAAGGGATTCTCAACGTTATGTTGAACAGCAAACATTTAATAGTCCCGCACTGAGTAACGGTAACCATTTTTTATTTGTATTTCTATAATCTTTCGAGGAGTATTTGTGAAAGTTTATTAATAGTATTTTGAAAGATTGTTGACCAGTTTCTTTCACGTGTATTCTCAAAAGTATCAATTTGTGGACAAGTTAGGTAAGGAAAAAGTTGATGCAATTACAGAATCAAAATCTTAACTTGTTTTTGACATTTAGCAAGCTCTGATCGATTGTCTTGGCTGTGGAACTATAGAAAGAATAAAAAAAGCTGAATTATAAGTGTGAATGTTTGAATAATAAATGGTATTAAGACCTCGCTTTGTTCATGAAATAACTGTTATTTTTAAAATATGAATTATATTCTGAATATGGCCACGAAAGTAGAGTATACACTATAAAATCTGTATTTGGTCAGGATAATTTCCATGGCATCAATTAAAACAGTAATTTATGCACTTAATATACCTAAAATATGCAGTAAAAAGAAGTAAAAGATTCAAAGAAATTATCATTTCTCGAGAACACCATGCAAAACCTATATTCCAGTTATTGCAAAAGCCTTTATGTTTACAGATATTCATTCTTCATTTGGCTCATATGATTTTACGTTGTAAAAATTGCTGTTTTTAATACTTATACTCTTAAATACATATGTTCACATACTCAAATACATTTCCTTCGAAAACACGTATATAAAATTCAGTTATTTTTTTTTAATCAAAGGAAAACGGCATTACTTACAGATCAAGATTGCATTTGATTACAACATGGTGTATGAATTTTTCCAAATTAGAAACATCTGTTTTCAGCAAGAACATTTTTGTACTGCGAAAAGCAGGTTCTACTTTACTAGATAACAATTGGACGATATTTAGGCAACAATATCTGACCCATCAAGGTCAAGGTCATCTGCAGACTGTCCATGTCGCATATTAAAAAACTTCTCTGGCAGAATTTCGTATAAAAATTATTTTCGGAGGGCACCCACCAATTTTCTTTTCGGGGATCCGAAATTTATACTAAGTTTCATAGAAATCATGATTTCCAAGGGGTACGTCCCTGACTCTAGGTATGTATAGAATCTTGAAGTATGCTCAGTGCATTTCTCACATCATCTATTATTTTGATGTTTGTTTATATTGGCTTTAGCTCGAAAATATAGAAGGTATTTATTTATATAATTAGGTAAATGATTCTCATATATGCATTTGCATATGTAACATGCACTTTCGAACAAATCGTTGACATATGCATTTGTATATGCAAT
Organism: Lepisma saccharinum; assembly: GCA_022664845.1. NCBI lineage: Eukaryota > Metazoa > Arthropoda > Insecta > Zygentoma > Lepismatidae > Lepisma > Lepisma saccharinum. The sequence continues at coordinate 13,266 of JAGDQP010016433.1, forward strand.
ATGCATTGCTATCCGAGCCCTAGTAATAAACATCCAACATTTATAGAATTAATAGGTTGCATCAGACCTGACGTCATTGACTTACCCAAGGATGTTAGAATTAGAGGAGAGGTCAAACTTCCAAAATCTGAAGCTGAACATACCGTCAGGCGGCCATCTTGGAACGTACACCCAGAACTTTAAAAATAATTGGGAAAGAGTTAAAGAAAAGTAATAAGCTTTCAAAACCTAGGTTTTACTCTTTGTGTTAATTAATTAATAGTACACTTTTAACCAAATTAATATATTAATATTACGTATAAACAGCAAATTTCTAATTCTGGCTGTGAACACCATAATGTCAACCTAATTTTAACCTACTTGGATAAGTCAATGACGTCACGTCTGATGCATCCTATAGTTCTATAAAAGCTGATAAGCAACTGAAAAAAATCTTTCTTATTATTGAGACTGAAGTGTTGCCAGAAAGATATAAAAGTATATTATGAACACTCAGGTCTGATAAATAAATTTCAATGATCAAAAAGTAAAACAACATGGCAACATTGCTCCAATATTAAATGATATGGACAAGAAATTAATCTTGCTTTACATTTGTATTTTAATCACTTTTCTTTCAATGTTAAAATAAATTTGAAGATGTTTGGTGCGAAAAAGAACGACCAGTTCGTAAACGAAATATGTAGAAGTTTAATCCCTAGAGGATAGAGTGCAGAGCAATCGTTCAAAAATCAATTTAAAGAGCTATAAAAAACTTTCAACAATTTCTACACATATGAGAAACTTTTCTTTAGTACGAAATTAAGATGTTATCAGTAATGTTGTGTTCGAAATGTGTGAAATAAGTGTATGAATGTTTAAAGTAATTTTTTACCAGGTCACAACGGTTATTGATTAATATCAATAGTACTTATTTGGGACACTAAAGATTCTTGTAATCTTGTTACGGACAGTAACTTTTTTGTAATGTGTCTATCCACTCATACAGTTTTAATATATACATTATAATGTTAATTGTAATTCTCAATCCATGTGAAAAATACAAGAATTGAAATCCCATATAGATATATCCAAAGTAATCTCGGACATGGGGTACAATCCTGACTTCAAGGCTGGAGTATTATAGGCATACCATTGGACACATGAAAATTAAGAACATATCGTCCCCTTTCATTTGATGGTCAAATTGATTAACATAATGTATAACAGAATTATTCGTAATTTCATTTTGCCTTATGTACGAGTACCAATATTGGCTACTAACAAGGGCGCCCATAGGGGGGGAAGGGGGCGGGGCGCTCGCCGCCCCTAGCCGGAGAAAATTATACTATGCAAGATAGAAAACAAAAATAAAATGTTTATATGTACTTTCTATATTTTATTTATTTATATATTTATTGTCAACGTAACAAGCTTTGTAACTCAATTAGAGTGTCAATATTTAAAATGCTCATTTACAGACATTTTTATTACAATATTTCTAAATGCGTTCGAAGACGAAGACATATCACATAATCCCATTCGATGGAAGTTCTACACATTTCATTGTAGGTAGTTACATATTCTCCAGATTGGTGATTTCATAATTATATTGTCCTTGCCTTTTTGCAGTGGAAGAGACCAGTGTTGTCTACGCGAGTTTTTCATGACGAGACACGAAACTGTAACAATGATACAAAGTTTGTTTGTTTCTAATAGTTTTATGTGGCTGTTAAACGTTAATTTCATATCAAACGTGACACCAAGGTTTTTTTGTCTACGTTGGGCCTACTTATGAATTTAACAATTAAATCTATAAATCGTTTTATTTGTATTGAATGATAAAATTTCGTATTAATTGCAAGTGATTGATAACGCACCAGTTAGGAAAGTAGCCTAAACTATGCTGTAGTTATAGAATTCATGGAATTAATTTTAGCATATATTTGAGGCCATCCACAAATAGCACCTTTTCATTACCTTGTAAGAATTGCGGTAGGTCATTAATGAACAAGAGGAATAACAACGGTCCAAGATTCGAGCCTTGCGGGACTCATGACAGTGCTATATATTCGTCAGATTTGTGTTAATTAAATAGAACAGACCGTCTGCGATTAGTTAGATAAGAGCACATGAACCTAACCAAAGGCAGAGAGAAGTGATGGTGATTTAATTTACTTAGTAATACATTGTGATTAAGTCTGTCAAATGCCTTTTCAAAGTCAATATAAATTGCGTCGACTTGTATTCCTTTGTCCAACGAGTTTTTTAAAAAATCTGTAACAATTGTAAGGTTCGTTACTGTGGATTTTTGTGAAACAATGGCATGTTGTTTAGTTGAGATAACTGCCTTTAAATGATTAATAATTCGTTGATATACAATCAGTTCAGAGAATTTTGCAAGGATTGGTAAGATTGCTATAGGTCTGTGGTTTGTAATTTCTCGTCTCTTGTTTGTTTTAGGTATAGGACAAACTAAAGCAGATTTCCATTTGTTAGGGAAAATACATGTTTTTAGTACCAAGTTGAACGCAATCAATAGGAAATATTTAAATTTATCAATACATCCTTTCACTATATACGAGAGTATACCATCTAACTGTCGTTTTGGATTTTAGATTCTTGGCAGCCTTTCCTATTTCGTTCAAATGTATTTGAGCAACAGGCAGTATTCAGATTTTCTATCAAAATTACTGAACGGTTGAGAAGAGGATACAAATACTGATTGGAAGTACTGTGCAAACGTATTAGCTATTTCTTCATTGTTACACAAATCTGACCTTGAAATTTTAATATATTTGGGGGAAGATGTTTTGTTTTGTTTCTAATAAATTTGCACAGTTAACCTGGATCATCACTGATATTATTTTTAGAATTTGATATACATATCTTATAGGCTATTTTTATGTCTTTCTTGACTTCCCTACACAATGGAACCAGTTCCTGATAGTAGGGTTTTGAATTTTCAATTTTGTATGTATAGACTTTATAAGATCAATTGTTTTAACATTGAGCTTCCTAATAACGTCTTTAGTAAACCAGGACGGATACTTTGGGACAGAGTTTTTTGCAGGGGACACATTTGATAATTATTTAATAAATAATATCATAAAGTTTACTAACTAAGTCATTAACATTATTATACTCTTTTAAACATTTCCAATCAACTTCCAGTATACTTTAAGGTAGGTTTAATGTACTTCATGACATGGTTCTTTTTGCACCCTTAATTTAGTAAATATTGTAGTGGTTATCTTGTTGATAATTTTTAGTAAATCATAGAAAAACTTTCAGTTTATTCTTGCCCCCCTCTGAAAACCACAAGATAGGCGCCCATGGCTACTAAATTTAAGTTAGAATTGTGTTGAAAATAAAGCCTCCCTGACAAAGGAAAGCTATTAACAGAAAAACTAGAACGCTGTAGGACTGTAATGAACTCAGGGCCGGATTTATATGACTAGGCGCCCTAAGCCCATGACTTCCAGCCCTAAGCCCATATTTACAAATATTAAAACAAAATCTAAAAATTAACAATTACAATGCAAGTACTAAAATTTTCTAAATATATTTATAAAGTTCAAAAATCTAAAAATTAAAATTACATTACAAGACACTTATATAATATAAGGACATACAAAACCACTTTAAAGCAATTTAAAGAATGGTAAAGTCATCATATTTTCTCCTCGCTATTGAACATTTATTGATTCATCCTCTTTCCCACTTCTCTTTATGTAGGAAACAAGAAACGTAGATTTACAGAATTGAACCCTGCCATGTACCGGTATCTGTTAGTAAGTATATCGGTCCACCCGCCAATACGTCGCCCTAAGAACTAGCAACTTCAAAGTTAAAAAGAAAATCTCTAGGAATGGACAAAAGCGAGACTACAACCTAATTAGCTACGTGGAATACGTGGGCAGCTCTTTGAATTTTAAACACCATCTCCGGGAATATTCATCTTCTGAAGATATGAAGTCAAGTTAGAGAGAAAATGTTTCTTCTGTCATAAAAGACACGTTAAGTTATTATTAAAATTTGTAAGGTCTTTAAATCCATCTTTGGATCAGACCAGGATAGGATATGGAAGGGAGTTATCTTAGTTAAGGTACCATTCTGACGTTTGCCGGGTGAAACTGAAGGAAACTAAAGGGAAATGTCAGTCAGGATGATTGGTAGTAGGATTCGAACGCACGGTCCATTGCGGACCCGAAGTGACACTTTAGTTTCCTCATATACAAAAATTAGCGTAAATTACGCCTTCACGCACACTTAACACAAAGTATCTCTTGCCCATTAGCAGAAGTATAAATGACAGCGACGCCCTATATGTGACATAGACTAAACAGATAAATGAATATGCTTCTAAATTATATAAATATATGAAAGATTTATACACTTTCCAGACAAGGGGAATAGAATTTCTCAGACACATAAATTTCCGTATTTTAATTCCTTCGTATCTAATGCTGGGAATTATTTTGAAAATCACAACCATGAATGATTTTTCTGCAGAAGGCACTTTCCCCGGCAGTGCATACCGGAATACGTTATTTCTGAATCTCTGAGACATGTAGGGTGAGTCAAGCGAGTGAATATAGTGCATGTACCTTGATAAAGAGATTTCGAGGCTTTTGTACCTTGTTTCATGAACTTGATCATCATCCACATATATTTTTAAACCAGCGTCATCAATATGTCATGAAGATTTCTTACGTTGCGTAAAATAGCATGTTTTCACGGAATTAGTAAATTAAAATATATATATTCAAATGTTTTTTTATATATATTCATTAAAATAACTGGCATGGTACTAGAACTGTTTGGGTAAATCAATTCGTAGAACAATTTCCTGTTAATTTTCACAATCTACAATCTAATCGCCATTAAAAGTAGGCCGGTCTGAGCCTGATATACGTAAAAACCATAAATGAATCTAAAAAAATTAGAGGTAGGAGCATTTTAACTTCAACTGTCCTTTTGGACCCTGTAAGCTCTTAATTGTAGTATTTTTTTTTCGACAAAGGCATCCATCCATATTTAAAAGGATTTTGCATTAATATTTCAATACGTTTAATAAATACACACTGAAATATGCTTTTTATTTTATCAAAATCGTATGGAAATTTTCTTAGAAATTTCTGTTTGGTTAAACGTGTTATTTATTAGTTGCCAGTGTACGTTCCGAAACTGACGCCGATATGACAGCGGAACGTATTAGTGTTAGCTCTCACATTCACTATAACTTTGAGGAATCCTTCCGTCAGTCAGTAAGAGGAACATGTAGCAATCATAACATTGTAGAATCGGCCATTAGCATTGTATCATAACTACATTGTTGTATTTTCAAAGCATTATTGTTCAATACTGCTTTGTTCCTAGTAACGTAATGCTAATATCATGCCGGCATAATTTTAATAGAAATAAATCTTCTCAATCATTTAGTGCTACGAACTTCAAAAATTTTACGTAAAATCATCCCAAATTAGATGCAAACAAAATGATGGAATACTATGGATAACTTAGGGTAAATAATTTTGTTTTCTTTATGTTTCTCATCTTAATAGTAAATAGAGATTCTACCCAAGTGGTACAAGAATTATTTCACGTTGTGATAATAGCTTAATGCAGGCCGTCCCTAGTTAACCAAACACAGCCAATAGGCAGATAATTGCGTTACAATTGGTTAACATTTGTATCAACCCGTGTGCTACTGGACATTGGACAAGTAGTGAGAGTGAATGCACATAAACAGTTTAATTTCGCTGATTAACTTATATTTTCATGTAGGATTATTTATAGTTATCTGGCACTGAACTCAAAGAAGATCTTCGAATTGCTACTGATATCTTGATTTCATTTATATTTATTCGTATTGCTCGTACGTAGTCCACATGACACAAAATTTTTGGTATTTTATTTTATCATTTTTCTTACCATTCTTACGTTCATTCTCATACAACGCGTTGTCTCCCTTTAGATTCTTGTCCTGACATCTCTTCTGGTGATTCCACATTTATTGCTCCTGTATTAATACAATCTTAGCATTTTCTTCGTGTAATGCCACAAAATCTTTGCTATTTCCAGAATTTCATTTTCTTTTTATGAAATACTACTAAGGCATTCGAAGTTGAACATTCATTCAGCATTTTCTTTGCATCAGATGTCTAACAACCCTTAATTTAAGTCGTTCTCCATCTGCTATGATAGACTTTTAATATTTATAATGCCTTTGAGAATCGTTCGATGTGAGTAAAACTTGGAAGTTCTAAAAGAAAGCTTACTTTTAAGATATACAGGATTAGCAAATGTGTATTTGCGAGTCCTAACAGAACTGAAAATCACATTTTTATCTAGGTTGACTCATTAGACTGAAGAACGTTTATAGTTAATTAAAATCGCCTTATATTGAATGAAATACATAAAAGAGACAATAAATGGTAGATGAAAAATAAAGGACGATAAATAAAAATGTTATCCTTCTTCTCTGAAGGTTAAAATATTTATTTAAATCCTAGATTTATTGCCTTTGTAAGATATCAACAAAATATAAACAGCCAATTTCCTTTTCTTTTGATTTAATAGTGTTCTGAATTATTACAATCATGCCAGAAAACAAGTAATTAATTGTTTCTACAAAATATTAAATATTCATGATAATTTATATAGGTTCTCATTAAATTGTCTATAGCCACAACACAAGATATCTGGAGGCAAATTTCTGACTCGAGGGTTCCGTATCAGTGCCAACTGGTGTATTTCGAGGTTTCCTTCTCTCAGATACAGGGTTGCCAATCATTCGTAATTTCACCAGTAGGACCGGAGATTTAGTCACCTTTCTGATTAAAGCTGCTGGCCGGTACAAGAACCTCTTACCATCCCTCGGTGTTTTAATTCTGATAATCTCTAGAACGGAGACGAGAGTCAGATCTAGAATCCGGGTTTCCAATTCGGACTCGCCAGTCACTGTTTTCCAAGCCTTTTTCTGTCCTTCTTTGGTACATGCTATTTTTATTTGTCTTCTGAGAGCGGACAGGTCTCATTTCTTTGTTATACCTCTGCACAGTTGACGTCATTTTTTAATTTGTGCGTTTTATTTATTTTTTAAATATTTTATGGCACTAGTTAATTTGTTTCTGTGTACTGGTATTGTGACTTACTTGTTAATTATTCGTTTTTCTCTTGAAGATTAAACTGTCCTAGTTTCCACTTCCTATTGTTTTTGATGGAGGATATTCTTCTATGTATTGTTCAGCAGTTCTAGTTTCTGATTACCTCTTGTTCCTGCATATGAAGAAGTTATTTCCTACTCCTTTGTTCCTTTTCAGGGCAGTATATATCACCTTTTGGTTTTTGCAACCACTTTACATCATGACTTTTTATCAATAGAGGTGCCGAAAATTTTATTTCTCTCAGTTGGCAACTCTACTCTGGTAATATGATAATCTCGATATAGGAAACATTGATCCCGAACATTGATCCCGAAACAATATCCCCTGAAAGACTCAAATCACGAAATCCTTGATTATAAAGTCTAGTTATAAAAATACAAAATAGAACTAAGAAATATTTCTCTATTTGATTTTCAGTTCATTAATGAAAATTTATTTATGGGTTTCAGAATGTTGCAGACTGACAACAATACATGTTTGTAGTCCATCCTTCTACTTGCAGACTACAGTGAAGAAAATGAATGGTGTATTCCGTATTGTCGTTTCTGGGTACATCGTTAGAGAATGGAACACCGACACATTTAGATACTTGTACGACAAAGGATCGGATAAGTATTAGTTCAATTCATTCCTTAGTGACCTGTAAAATTTAAAGAAAATATAATTTTATTTCGTAGAGGTAAATGGTAATACTACACGGATATTTTAAATTATTTTACAGCTGTTTTTGTTGGGTGTTAACCTATGGATGCAACAATGTGTTACTCAGATAATATTTACAAACTCCGAATACATTATTTATTATGTCTGATTTAAGTGTATAAAATCTAAGAGGTTTTCAAGTGAATGCCAACTATGACATGGTTAGGGCCAGGTTCAACATGATGGATAACTAGTTTAAGATATATACTTTCGCTTTATAAAACTATTAAAATATGGGCACTTTAAATATGTTTGGAAATACAATTTGCTCTATCAGAATAATAACTATAGAATTATCCGATAATATGCAGAGTGCGGCAAAAGTAAGGTCAATTTTGCCAGTGAATTTCCGAATTTCATTTTCCCTCAAAATTTTATCCAATGTCCGCCATTATGTTTTTTTGATAATAGCAAACACATTATGTTACTTGCGTTTAGCCAACTGTAATTATCATGTTTATGGCTTAACTAACTTTCTATTTCACTTATTTGAAAAATGTGTGATGACTTATTACAAAAGCATTAATTATATCTCACCCTGTACGTTAGTAAATATTTTACTGTATCTAATTTTCGGTTTAGAACTAATCATTCAAGAATCAGTTTTCATGGCATTGCAGTTATGGGTGCTGCAGTTTAACGCTGGCAACGGACCACATATATCCCCACCGGGAATCGAACCCAGAACTCCTTGATTACAAGGCAGCGAGCGTTATCAATATGTGTATTATCTACTATTAAAAGAAAATAAATGTTCTCGCCTCGTCTCTGGTAATTTTATTTTAAATCAAGTAATGCATGTATCATAGACAGGACGATGTACGCAATACAAACTAAGTGGACTGACAATGAGCAACCTCTCCTGCACCGTATGTCTCTTTGACCAATAGCAGTAACAGTCCTGTTTGATTTAAATTATACCAGCAGTTGACTCAATTGACAGAGTAAGTCACTATAAATCAAACTCCGTCCACATTTATTTTTTCTAATGTGTTACTCTATTTCATATAGTTCCACATACTTCCTCCATGATTGAAATCTAGGAACCCTGCTGACCACTTCGCTTCCAAATGCTCCTCTTGTCAAGCACTCACAATAATTGTAGCCCTGCTCACTTAATCTAGGTACCTGTATCTGTGAAGTTGAGGATATAAATGTTGTGCTCAAACAGATACATTGATTACATCTCTACTTATTTGTTCAGAAGTCGAAAGTAGTCGCACTGATTCAAGTGTGTGGTAATCCCAGAAAGAGCAATGCTTGGAAAACCCACAAGTCAATAACAAATATTTCTCGAGCGTTAATAGACGTTATCCTATTTTTGATGTATTACTCGTCTCTCGTCGTTAGAATACATACACACAAGAGACTCATCAATTCAGATCACATAGTTTCAGTCATCCACACTCTAGTGGTTATAAGAGAGAGAGAGAGAGAGAGAGAGAGAGAGAGAGAGAGAGAGAGAGA
>JAGDQP010016433.1:22595-40564 GCA_022664845.1 Lepisma saccharinum
AGAGAGAGAGAGAGAGAGAGAGAGAGAGAGAGAGAGAGAGAGAGAGAGAGAGAGAGAGAGAGAGAGGTGTAATCATATAGCTTTGCGAACAGCGGTTGAATTTCAATTTAATTTTTAAGGCCCTTACGCAACTGTTGCTCAGGCCGGATAAATAATGATGGGATCAATTGGTGGAATGAAGAAAGTGGGAGGAAACGGGAGTATCCCGAGAAAACCCACGCACTTGGTGTTTGCCTACCACAAATCCCACAGGGCATAAGCAAAGATCAAACCGACGGTCCCTATCACCAGAAGTGAGGGCTACACCATTCAGCCACAACGTCCCGTGAACAGCTGTCAAGGGATATTCCGAGCTATGATAATTAACTTTTATAATTTACTCTGCCACACATACTTCAAAAATGAAGTGTTTTTCTAGATACGTGTCATTGTGGACCATTATTGATAAAACTTTAGAACTAGACTTGATCCCTGGTTTGTAATATCTTTTCCATAACTTTGAGTGGAAAATGCTCGTGTCCTTCTCTGTTGCCACTGTCTTCTAAACGCTATTTAAGTGAGAATTTGCAATTGGATTTGATGTAAATCGCTGCAAGAAAACATATGAAATAGTTTCATTTTGGTGCATTACTAAAGTTTCCTTTTCCCTGTACGATGTTTTACCAAAACAGAATACAAATATTCTGCCACAGACCAGTATGTTTCTTGTGACAAAAATTGCAGGCCACAGACATCACAAGTACCATAATACAATTGGAGTACTGGTAAACATTAACCCTAGGAGTACTGGTAAAAAAATAGCATTTTGATACCTACTAGGCTGTCGGACCCAGTATTAAAATTCTAGTATCTACACGGTATAATAGTAAACTACTTTTGTTTCTAAACAAACTAGATGTTTTGTTTCACATTTTTTCTATTACAATTTATCCTTTTTTGTTATATTTCCAATTCTACAATCGTTTATTTTGATTTGCTACATACCGTATTTATTAGTTATTTTAGGATTAATATGATTTCTTTTGGAACTTTCACATGCATTATTACACTTTCTTCGTTGCATTTTGTTTTGTTTTAACAGATTCTTTTTACTATGTCTTGTGTTAATGCACTATTACAGGTACTACTAGACTATAGTCAGTCTATATAAAAACTGATGCAATACCGCAAAACAAAATGTGAATGTTACATGCTTATGGGTTTCTTGTATTTTGCGCAACTGTAGTTGGTTTTCCTATCTTCCGAGTCACTGTTGGCAATGTTGCCTTGGAAGTGCATGGTGCTTACGCGAGAAGAACAACTACCTTGCCTTTCTTTGCACAGTAAGATGTAAGCATTGCATCCTTTTGAAACCCAAGGAGGTGTTTTATTCCCGTCCTCTGGTTCTGATGAACTCTGTAGAAATCTCGCTTTTGTTGTGTCTGTTTGTCCCCACGAGTGTAAGATTTTTCTTCAGTTCATTTCTGGCCAGGTACAGGCTTGTAAAAGAAAGGTCGCACGTGATATTTCTTTCAGAATTATGCAGCTTATCTACCATATTCATCACGACTTTCTCTCCAAGCTTTTCGTTTCTTTGTTCTCCTTGCTCCTTTCCTTTATAAATATTCGTTTTCAAGAACGTAACTAGTGGTTCAATCGCAGTTGACCCAGATCTTGATTCCACACTTTCCTGGTTTCGACGGGATGTACTGTTGAAACGGACAACGGCCTCGGAAAGTGACGAGTTGCTCATCTATCGTCATTGTAGCTGCAGCAATGTATGCGTCACGCAGCCAGCCAAGTGTTCCAGCAGAGCAGAGCAGAGTTAAATGACGTTCTTGGATGAAGTGTCGAGCAGTTCTGCTCATGACTTCTATTTGATTGTATGACGGATGGATAAAAAAGCGTACATGAAGTGTACAGGCCACAACTGTCGCAGGCCTGTGTGCGCACTTGAAGTGGATGTTGATTTCTTAAATTAAACCAATAAGATGACGGTGATAGTTCCGTGTTATTTTCAAAATTGACAATTTTCCTGTGTTGTAGAGGAGAAAGGAGATGTTATAGTCTTCTGATGGCCGATGAATTGAATCACAGTAGATGGTAATTGGTTACTCCATTGCAGTTATTTCTGACTTGCAGTATTATAGTTATTTATTTGACGTTGAGTTGCAGGATGTTGGTGACAATTTCGATGAGAGTAATGATGATCACATTGGTGTCCTGAGCAGTTTGTATCTTGGTGAATCCGTGAGAAATGACTTTCATGACATCTTCAAAATTCAAATTTTGGACAAGTGGTGAAATTTTCTGTACGATCTGGCCGAAATTTATGCTTCCAGAAGGTGAATTTTCTTTACTATTGACATCAATCTTGGGTGCAGGTTGAGAAACAGTAGATGGTGATGTTTGTTGAGACTGCAAGGTAGTAGTTGCTGTAGTAGTAGTAGTTTGCCGGTCAGTATTTGAAGTTCGAGAAGCTTTATATTTCTTGAAGGTTGTGCAGCCCTTGTAGTTTGCAGGATGATCTTGCTTACAATTGGCACAAGTAGCAGGTGTAGTACGGTCCATTTTGGTACATTCTGTGGATAGGTGAGCTCCAGCGCATTTGACACATCTGGGATTCATGAAGCACGTGAATTGCGTGTGATTATAACGCTGACAGCGATAGCATTGCAGCAATTTGTTTGGTCTGTATAGCTCTATAGCAATACGATAATGGCATAGATATTCCAACTGAAAAATTTTTTGAATATTAAAATTTCTTCTGAGTGAGACTGAAAAGAGTGGCATGTAAATCCTGTGATGAGAAGTAGGATCTCGACGGTACATTTGCTTGACATCTTGAATTGGATAATTTTGAGCAACAAGTTCTTGATGGATATCATTAGGATCGGTGTCCACTGGTAATTTCCGAATAACAATTTTGAAAGGCCGTTCAGACTTAGGCACATCTGTAGTGAATTGTAGTTTCGTTTGAAGGCAGTATGCTTTGAGTTTATCATAATCTTCTTGTGTACTGGCTTGAAGACAGATGAAGTCGTTGGTATGACGAATTTTAAGCGGAGTCTTGCAGGTAGCTGACAAAGTTCTTGTAAACTGGTATTTCTGCTCTATTCCATATATAAAAAGTGCAGGTGGCTTGGATTTTTTGTCTTTAGGAACAATATCTTCTTGAACTTCTAACGACTGGTAACGGTTAGTGATCTTGACACCTGGATCTGTGGCGACATTACGAAGTTTTGCTGTTTTCTTGGGTTCGATGAAGCCATCGGTGTCCATTGAATGGTCAGATTCTGAAGAAATGTGAATTTCTTGAGCTTTAGTTTTAGTATTATCAGTGATCTTGACGAATTGAACAGCACTGGCTACTTGCGCAGATTTCTTGACAGGCGGTGGGCCATCTGAGTGCAGAGGATCCGGGCGCTCGTGGGTCAGAACTGGGACGTTGATGGAAGGTGTCCCTAAAAAGGGCAAACTCGGATCGCTAATAGCACCTTTCTTCTTAGCTAATTCACATCTTGCTTTGCGTTCTAATCTTGCAATCATCTTGGGATCGTCAGGATATATTTCTTTATTCATAGCTATCGAAACAGTTTCTTATAGGTGCCAGCTTGTCTGGGAATCGATCGGTTCTCCGGGATACGTCATCGTCGAATCGAAGGACCCTCATTTGCTGCTGAAAACGGCCACGACTAATTATGCGATTGAATAAGAGTGCCATTTTCTCGACTCCAAAGTTGTGTTATATCTTCATTCTTTGACTTGTATACGCCAGTCAGAATGAGAACTCTGACGAGTTTCTTCAGTTCTTGTTCGTTCATATCTTTCCAGTTCTCCTTGTACCGTAGGCTTCCTTCTTGATTAGTCCATTTCCATGTTTTCTCTAACAGTGAAGAGAAACTTTCACTATCGAATTTTCTGTTGGCGAATCGAGTCTGTCCTTGGTTCTTGAGAATTTTGCATCCCCTGTTTCTGGAGCACGGGCCTGCATAAACTTCTGCCTGTTAAACGTATTTGCCATATTTGAATGAGTAGGAGGTAGCAGGGTAAGACGAAGATTGATTGTAGCTAATCTCATCAACGTCTCTGTCCTCATCTTCGGAAGGGAGAACATAATCGTCCTCGTTATCATCAGTCGAAGAAATATAATCACTTCCATTTTCATCAGATATTTGTACTTTCTCATTAAGTATTTTTGCAATTTCGCTTTCACTTAGCGGCCGAGCCATCATATGGACAGTAAGAAAATGAGCTACAGTCGCATGTCAAATTTCTTATGGAAACCACTTGTGCTATGTACAAAGAGAAGCTGTGTGCCAAGCTGTGCCACCCTTAAGAATGCAGGATACAAATAAAAAGGCAACAAATTTCAACTAAAATCTTTAAAAAACGAGAAACATACGCAGTAGAATAAACGCAGTAGCAGTAGAATAGTTAATATGATTCCAAGGCAACTAACGCTAATTCTCTGGCGCCATCTACAAATGAAAACACGCACATGTTTGAGAGAGACAAAGTGGTGTCCTGTTAACACGAGAGGAAATGCTTATGCGAATATTATCAGGTGGATCAGATTAACACGAGAAGCAATGGATTTTAAGCGGGAAATACCAATTGTAGAATATTACTAGCAAAACCCACACCCAATTTCCCGGCGACAAAGAAGTCAAGGAAGCTGTTACAGGGTTTCTCAACAGACAAGATGATTCCTTTTATCCCGAAAAATATTCGATCACTGCAGACGAACTAGACCAGGTGTGTTGTAGTCAAGAAAACCTACGCTGAAAAATAATGACTTTAGTTTCATCATCAGATTTCGTTATCATACTCAGGTGAATAACGTATTGAATGCCCTCGTAATTTCTTTTTAAAAAAGGGCACGTTTCGTATTATTTCAATTTACGTATCTTAAATCGACTTTGGTTCTGGGAAACGTACCTAGTAGCTTAGAGTAGATCAGTGCTATTAATGATAGCAGAAAAATGCTTAATCCATAATCCATTTTTACACCCTTTAGGAAACAAGTTAGTACTAATGTAGAGAACTTGAAATCCTATACAATCTATTGCTGAATCAATTTAAAAAAAATAGGTTTGCAACACCGACATCTAGAGGGCTTAGGGGTGGTGATAGCAACAGTATTTTTCTATTGTGCCGAATAATCTATGTGCCACGCTTGATGCTGTTACATCTTACGAAATAGAAATAATTTGAGAAGTGGATTTTATAGAAAATAGGTTTGCAACATTGAAAACTAGGGTGCTTGCGGACTGGGACACCTATAATATTCTTATATTGTGCCGAATAGCTTAAATGCTTTGGTTTCGTGAGGGTACGTCTAACGAAAAAAAAGTAATTAAAGAAAATAATTAAAAATTGCTTGGCAACACTGGCTCAATGCACCAATCAAGACGATGTCGGTGTCCTTTAGCTAGTCTATAACAAGACTTTTCCAACGACATCTCAACCACCTCGCTACAAATTGTGTTGTCCCATTGCATTTCCCTGGAAGCCCTAACCTCGATTATGCTGGTATGTCCTCGTCTATCTACTAATGCCAGATTGATCCGGCTTCACATTTGTGGAGCGTTGAAACTGCCTTTAAACTATTTGATACTGCGTCCCGAACAACGACAAACTAATTATGACACGGACTTAATACAAAACCGAACCTGTGGTCGCAGTCCAGGTGTTTTCTTTGGCGTGTGGTGGGTAGCAAACAGAAACCGTACACCAGCCAATAAACTCACATGTATTGCGACCACAGGTTAAGAGATCTTGGGCACTTAGGGACACATGAAGTCCATGCCTTGCTAACTAGGAGTACTTCCCAAATGTAAAATGGATTTAGAAAATCTGAAATGTGGATTTGATAGTCAGCTTCAAGATATGACTTTCGACAAAGTTGTGGCTGATGATGGTCATAATTTTCCAAGGTATGGATCAGTAAATTTATTAGCATGGATTGATATTCAATATATTTATATTCACTTAAACACTTAAAATACTTCCACGTCTTAATGGTATCAGTTTCTATCAATTGTGTTGTTATAAGTGATGTAGTGTTGCAAACTTTGTACAAAATTGTATCTTCTTTTTTTAAATGGACTACGTCAAGTTGTTACAAATGGAAAAAGAACGCATCAAATAATGTGTAAGAAACAAGATGGAATAATTCGGCACCAGTCCATGTTCCATAGAGTGAAAATCTAAATTCGTGACATAATCTGATTTAACCTGGTGCATTTAGTATCACTCAGGGTATACAATAATGCTGAACGACCAAAGCAATGTTGCCAGGATACAGTATTGTCTTTAAGATGTATTATAAATTAAAGATATAAACGACTCGATATAAAATAGGAAGAATGCAGTAACATACATAAGAGTTTAATGGATGTTAATACAAATGATCTTTACAAAGATATATAGTAATTGATAAATAAAGCAACAATTAATCTGAGATCAAACTCTGAAAAGGCCCAAAACATTTCTAGCCTTTTCCAAAAGTACTTCCAAAAGTATAAGCTCTATGAAACAATGAATGCCAATAATGTATCTGAAACAATTGCCATCAATTACAGATAGTATGGTTATTCCGAAAGAGTTATCCTACCTTAAGAGTCAACAAATAAATAGTGTTGTATTTTCCACACCATTTGAAATCCTCTGGTTTTGTTTAACATATAGTGCAACTATGAGGTTTCTGATTAAAAAAAAATATTAACAGATCGACTGTGTTTATCTGATATGTTTGCGTTATTCTAATAATGAATAACTTCACAATCGGAATATTCATAGCAAACGTTGTCATTTCAGTTAGCACTATTCAATATTAATGTTAAAAATTGCTGGAATACAGAATGGATCGGTTCCTTAGTGCAAACAAGAGTCTTGATTTTGTGTAACGTATACCATATATTGACTAACCACTGATGTATGTGTTACGTCTTTCAACTTCTTTCATATGTTGTATGCATACAATTATTATTCCAGTCATTTATATCTTTAATTTTCAAAGATAATTTTATATCCTGTCAACATTGCTTTGGTGGTTCAGCATCATTGTATGGCTAGAGCGATCCTATACGGTAGCATCTTGATTACTGCACAAATGTGGATTTTGCATTCTATAGAACATAGAGTTATCCATCTTGTTTCTTCTAAAGTTTGCAATACTTTATACCATGCGTGTTATATTATTTTTATGTGCTCTTTCCAAATATGTAATGATCTGTCTAAGTGCCATCTGAAAAAAAAATGTAACTATACATTAACATGGCAACACTGGATTACTTATGACAACTAATGCATAACCTGCCCATTCTATATTAAACCGTGCAAATTTAATTTTGATTGGACAAGTAAATATTTACAATATTGAATTAAATATATCAATGTTCCCATAGTTCAACTTCTCGATCCTAATAATTTTGTTTGTCCACAACTCGGAGATCTACGACCATCATCAGCAATAAATTTGCCGAAAGTCATACCATTTAGTGGTCTATCTAATTCACATTTTCGAACCCCATTTTACAGTTGGGAAGCATTCCTGGTAAGCAAGACACGGACTTAATACGTCCCTACGTGCCTTTTCAAAAATACTAAAGATATATCGCCTACAAAGGAGTTCAATATGACTACGTAGTGGCCAGCTAAATTACCATTGGAAGCAGAAACTCCATAACAAGATGTGTTCGATATAGAAAAGAAGAACCTAGAACAATACATGATTGTAATAAGTGATATCGCATTTTCAGCTGAATAAACATGTTCAATTAGCGGTTGAATCCTTGTTTCAGAAAGCAAGTGACAGTAACAAATCGAAGAAAAGTAGAATAAAGTAAACGTCAGACATCTATGAACAATTATAAAAACAATTCGAGAATATTATTTTTAATTTCTATTTAATTTATTGACAATTTGAATTGTCAGTCCGTTGAACAATCTATTTCCGTTAAAATCAACATCATTTACTAGATATATTCGCATTATTAATGTATTTATAGATTCTTGACACCATAGCTAACAAATAGAGACCTAATAATACTGCCCGTCTGTCTGTACATATCCAATCTCAAGCATGAACTAGTTAGTGGACTTCAGAGCGTACAAAATGCCTTTCTTCTGAAGTACTCAGACCAGAATCCTTCTTACAGACAATGGCCAATGCTTCAACTTAAGGAAAGACGTAACTTAGATCAAAATACTACTACGTCTTCAACAACCTTCTTACTTGCACGAACGCTTTCAGTCGGTTAGCTCTTATCATGATAGCAACACAATGTCAAGGGAAAGTAAATTACTCTCTGGCCAACATCATTCTCCTAACTGACGGGCTCAGAAGTAGAAGGATGCAAGTGACATTGACGAATAAAAAATCGAGGTAATCTTTTATAAATAGCCCGAAATATATGTGAAAATAATTGTCATATTTTGTATATGAACACGTTAAGGTTCACGATTTCTTTGTAGAAAATACGACAGTTTTGTGTCACATATATTTTGAGTTATTTGTAAAAGACGGAGACAGGGTTACCATCTTTAAAAGTTCTGTTGCTTAAGAGCTTGGCAAATGTACATAAAATTTCTCCGTCTACTTTCATACGTAGCTATTTGCTGTGCTATTCGATTTAAAACTAAACCTATTTTGTTTTAATACTATTCTCAAACGTTCTTCATATAACATATAACACACCGGAGTTTCAGTTGATGGAGGTTTGGGATTTCGATCATTCCATTTTCCAAATTCCTCTTCCTTTTCACTAAAGTCCTCTTGCCAGTGGGATTCTATCTTCTATCGAAAATTCACCATCGAAAATATGTCAATTCAAGTGCTGTTACGCACACCGTTGAAAATTCAATTCAAAGCAAACTTTTATATAACTTTCATTCGTGCATAATGACCTTATAGTCAATAACCGTTTACGCAATTAAACCCACCAATGGCATGCACGCTGCGAGTGAATCAGTAGGGGCAGTCTATAGTTGAAAGTGTTTTCGGAATGTTTCAATTGTGTTTAAAGAAAATTTCTTTCTGTGAATTCTAGCTCGGATTGCTTTTCTCATGAAGCACAAAGTTGAAAAAGTGACTTTGATATAATATTATTGAGGTTAGTTAATAATAAGACGTCAACTTCTAGGCCTCTGTTCATCAACCGATGAATCCAGTGATGAAGATGTACCGAGGAAAAGGTTCAAGAACAATACATTTAAATGGGCTAAATGAACTACAATTCAAGGAATGTTTTCGTATGACCAGTGAGCAAGCTGAATATATATTGGAGAACGTTGGTTCCCCATTGCAAAGACAGACGAAAAGAAGTAAAACGCTTTCACCTAACGAACAATTGCATGTATGTCTTGACTGGTTAAGAAACGGTGCCTAAATGCACGGTGTTGGGCAACTGTTTGCAGAGCAGTCCATAGAGTAGTTAACAACAATTATGAATGTGATGTTCCACGACATTGTACGATGGACTGAAAATGCAGTAGCTAACATTGCAAGAGATATTCTACGGAAAGGAAGGTTTCCATCAGTTTGTGGCTGTTTGGATAGAATACTTATTAATATCGATGATCCTTCTGAAGAGAAAGACACTTACGTTGACAGGTATGAAAACCATTGCCTTAATACAATGATGATGTGCGGTCCCAATTTTACAGTACAAATGCTACTTGGCCCGGCAATGTGCCTGATTCCAGAGTTAGGAAATTTGGCAGTATATCGTACATTTGAAGAAGGTTGGAGGCTTTTCATTGGTGCTGTAAGGCTAGGAGACAGTGCTTATGGCTTGAAAGAATGGTTGATTCCTCCGTTACATAGAAATCCAGAGGATAACGTCGAGCAGAAATTTAACAGCGTCCATAAAAAAACAAGGGAAATAATAGAAAACAGTTTCGGCATTCTGAAGGAAAGGTTTCCTAAATCACCTCAGATTAAGTGCCAAACAACAGTAGTATTGGCGTGTGTACAGTAGTATTGTATAATGTTGCATGCAGTGTGAGTAGGGATTGCTTAGAAAGCACGAACATGGATGACTCAGACGAGGACATACGAGAAGGGATTCCGCCAGGATTTAAGTTTTGGGGGTGTAAAGTCAATATTGGGAGGATGTAAGTGATTTTGCACGGTTTCTATCTATTTTTCACAGCAAAAAATTAAAGTTGGGAGTGTCGTCGAGACTTTGGGGGTAAACACCCCCATAGGGGGGGCTGGCGGAATCACTGCTTACGGATCTTTTCCTTTATGTAAAAACAGTCGAACCTGCAGACTATATAATGTGCCCTTGTTAAACACCTCGTCGATATCGGGCGAGCTACAATCATATGTAGAAAGTCCGTGCATGTGAAAGGATAAAAAATACTGAAATAAAACTACTATTTCGAGGAATTGGTCGTTATTTTGTTCATGGAATTAGTTTGGAAGTACAACGCCAGACACTACCGTAGTACCTTTAATCATCAATTTCGCAAGGTTCTCTCTTTTCGCTTCTTTTTATTTTTCTTTACAAAATTGATAGTCCTTTTATAAATACAAGGGTAACGAAAATAGTTGTGGCATGATCTTTTAAGTTGTTAATAACTTAAAAAAGATTAAACATCTGGTAACAAGATCTTAACAGTAATAAACATATTAAATGAGAATCAAACTGCAAA
Source organism: Lepisma saccharinum (assembly GCA_022664845.1). Taxonomy (NCBI): domain Eukaryota; kingdom Metazoa; phylum Arthropoda; class Insecta; order Zygentoma; family Lepismatidae; genus Lepisma; species Lepisma saccharinum. Next base: position 33,240 of record JAGDQP010016433.1, read on the forward strand.
AGAAACAAAACAAATTGCTTGAAAAATAAAAAAGTTAGTCACCTCAACTTCAGACAAATTTTGGTTTTGCCATCTGTTGTCCACAACCAGAAACTTTTCTTTACTGCCTCGGGGTGAAGTATTTTCTTGCATTCAAAGTAAAGCAATAATGAAATAAGAATTACTAGTTCGACAAATATTATATACTGAGAGCTGCCACACACACTTCTAATAGTGTAAGCTTTTTTCCGTATGATTTCGTCCCTCTTCATACTTGTATCATACAAGTTAAGTCATTAATACTAAGACTTTGCAAGGGGATCAATTGCAAAGTTTAAACTGCTAAGACCTAGTCTTGCAATCGTGAAACAAAAAAACTTTGCACTCTGCTAATGCTGCAAAGTAACAAGTGCAAAGTGAAAAGTTGCAAAGTACGTTGGTGGAATAGGCCCCAGGCCATCCTATCCCCTACGAATTCTTTCAATATATTGACAACAATTTCCGCCATTATCTTATTATGGCCGACATCAATATTCACAGCCGCATCCAAGCAGATATTATTCAATTTAATAACTACATCTCAAACGTCTTAGCCGCCAAGCTACACGACCTACCATCCCCCTCACTACCTATCAGTAATACTACATCCGATGTCGTTCTTAGCTCAGCTTCTTTAAATATCAACAATCTAAGACTTCTTCCTCCCTTCGGCAGTGACCATGCCCCAATATTACTGGATATTTCCAATACTCCAAGGCCGCAATATCATCAGCCACCTACCAATTCTTAGATTACCATCATGCAAACTGGCCTCAATTCCAAACAGATCTTGCAGAACCACTTCAAGACTTACCTGAACCTGCCACTGAACAAGAACTATATGCTCTCGTTGATCATCTCACACACTCACTTGAAATTGCCTCACAAGAAAATATACCTCTCCGCTCTCGTTACCCTCTATTCCTCCCCAATACCAAGCCATAATCTCTGCATCTCGGAGAGCTTTTAGAGATTTTCAACTCACCCAAAACCCGATTGCATTAGAACAACATAGACGTTGGAATCGCATGATCCGTAACTACCTTGACGCTTACAAACGCCGTCGTTGGATCTCTACCTGTAACTCACTCTCAACTACATCACATCCTACCAAATTCTGGCAAAAATTTAACCAATTAACCGGACAACGTGACCATACTACCTATCCTATCATCAAAATAACAAACCCCTCCAATCAGATACTGAAAAAGCAAACGCTTTTGCATCCTTCTTTCAAGATATCTTTACCCCTACTGCTCATCCTCCCCATCTCACCCTAACTCCTCTCATCGACAGACTCTCCAATCCACACTTTCCACACTTACAACCTGGCACACATCACCACCTCGAAAATTCTCCCCTCACTACTCCCATCACACCAGACGATATTCGCACCACCCTTCGACCAAAACGTAATACCGCTCCTGGTTTCGACAAAATTACTTACAAACTTATCAAATCCTCCCCTCCTATCCTCTATACACTCCTTGCCTCCATCTACAATTTCATTCTCCGTACTGGATTCTACCCGCCCGAATGGAAAATTTCAAAAACACTCCTCTTCATCAAACCTAACAAACCTCCAACTGTTTTATCATCCTACCGTCCCATCCAGTTAACCTCTGTTTTCAGTAAACTCTTCGAACGTATTTGTGTTAGCCCTATGCACCTCCACCTCACAGAACATAACCTTCTCCCTCTCCATCAAGCCGGCTTCAGACCCCATATTAGCATCTCCGATCAACTCTTACGTCTCACCACCGCCATCACCAATCATTTCAATACTTCAAAACCTTCCTGCCTTTTATTATTTGATCTCGAAAAAGCTTTCGATACAGTTTGGCATGCTGGACTTATCGCTAAGCTCCATCATTATCATCTCCCTAACTCGTACATCCGTTGTATCCATTCTTTCATTTCCAATCGTATTTATTTATTTATTATTATTATTTACCTTCTACAGAGAAATTCATTCTCCACTTAATGAAGGTTTACACTGCTACAGTTATAGTATACAATATATAAAGAAAAGAATATAAAGACAAAAAAAAGAATAATAAGAATAAAAAAAACAGCAACACAAAAAATACAAACTTAAATCTCTAATCTAATACACCTATAGACTTAAAATAATTCATAGAAAAGAGTAACATAAGAAATGTTTCAACCTTCATACATTAGATAAAATCATCAATAAATTCCATAAATATTACATCGTCCGTGTATCAAACAATACACACATACATACATCACATTAGTCACACGTAAATGCATACATACACACATATCACATACATACATACACACATACACATGCCCATTACATATACATAACTTTACCCATTTGCAAATAGCTAAATATTTGGAACAAATCACTCAGTATATAGAAATGTTTTTGAAAGTTGCATATTGAAAACTAAAAATAGAATATTAAAAATCAAATCTGTAAAATGATCTCAAAATACGTTCGAAAACTGAGAAAGCTAGTGCAAAATCTATACTAGAACATTTGCACAAATTATTGTACTCGGAGCACATTCTAAGTAACGGTGAATTTTTATATTGTTCTGTGTTTGGCTTTTTGTATGAAAAAAGGTACTTTGTCCGTGTATTTGCTCTTTTGATGTTAAAACAAATCAAACTCAAAAAATGACTGTTATCAAACTTTCCACTAACTGTTTTATATAAAAATATTTGCTCACTTGTTCTACGTCTGTTATAAAGGCTAGTATAATTGAACTCGGCTAGTAAGTTATTATATGAGATTCCATTTTCAATTGCAGATTGTTTATACTTTTTATAATATAAGAAACGTAAAAAGCGTTTCTGAATCGACTCCACTTTTTTCACATGAAATTTATGAGAGGTTGACCATATGACTGAACCATATTCTATTTTACTTCTCACCATACTATTAAAAAGGATTCTAAGCGAATCGACATTATTTACATAAGTGGCATTTCTGCGTAGGAAACCCAAATTCCTGAAGGCACTATTGATTACGTATTGGATATGGTCGTTGAAAGTTAAGCGTTCATCAATAATAACACCTAAATCTTTAATTGATTGTACTTGGTTAATAAATGTATTTCCAATTCTATAATCTACTAGAAAGTTGCTTTTTGTTTTGGAGAAAATCATATAACAACACTTTTGTCTGTTGAACTGAAGACAATTTTTTCCAGCCCAATTACAAAAGGCATCAATATCTCTCTGGAGGTGCTGACAATCATCAACAGTTTGGACTTCAGCATATATCTTTATGTCATCTGCATACATTAAACAATTTGCAAATCTAATTATATTTGGAAGATCATTAACATACAACAGAAACAATAATGGACCTAAATTAGATCCCTGAGTTAGTTACATATTCAAATGATTTAAATTGTTTGTACATGACGAACTGCTTACGATGAGTAAGATATGATTTAAAAAGAGCTACAAATGGAGATGATAGACCAAATTTAGATAACTTTGTCAACAGTAGAGCATGATTAACCTTGTCGAAAGCCTTGGAAAAATCAAAATATATTGAGTGTACTATTGATCTATTATTTAATGCAGAATATATATATTGTATGTAATTTACTAAATTAGTTATTGTGGACCTAGATGGAAAAAATCCATGTTGATTTTCAGTAATGTAACTTTTAACATGAGTCAGTATACGATTGTATAAAATTTGTTCAAATACCCTAGCAGGTGCACATAGAATTGCCACTGGTCTATAATTTTCAATGTTTCCGTTATCACCACCTTTGAATACTGGAGAGACCCGTGTTGTCTTCCATATATCAGGAAAAGTTTTCGTTCTTATTATTAAATTATAAATAGTACACAATGGTTCTATGAGAACTTCAGAACAGACCTTCAATATATATGGAGGTATCTCGTCAGGTCCACTAGATTTTTTCGGTTTCAATTTTTTAATCGCATCTCTATATTCTTTAAACGATACTTCATTTAAAGGCAACGTATTCACATTTTCAATGTCAGGATCTCCAGATACCGCGACTATTTGACGAGAGTTTTCATAGACAGATTTAAAAAATGTTGCAAATCCGTTGGCAATATCTGAGCCCGTATCTAATACTTTGTTATTGTGTTTCATAATGCTGTTACTATTTTTTATTTTATCTCTCTTATTTTGTACTAAATTCCATAAAGATCGGGCATCATATTTAATATTTTCCTCAATTTCTTTGATATAATTATTATAAGCTTTTCTTATCATACTCTTTAATTTCTTTCGAAGCTCACAAAACATTAACTTATTGTACTCTGAATTCTTCATCCTTTTCCTATAAGAATATTTAAGTTTTATTGTCCTTATTATTTCATTAGTAAACCAACATGGGTATTTTTTTCTTATATGCGATTTCACTTGAGGAACATTTTCTTTGAATACGAAATAAATCTACAATCTGATAAAAATAGCCAGTTGCACATTCCACATGATTAAAAGCACCCAATGCACTGTAATCTGCGTCACGAAACATCGTATATAACTTTGAAAAATCAGCTCTTTTAAAGTTATATTTCAAAACATGCTAACATTTGTATCAACCCCTGTGCTAGTGGACAAGTAGTGAGAGTGAAAGTATATGAACAATTTAATTTCTCTCATTAACTTCTATTTCATGTAGGATAACTATTTATAGTTATCTTGCACTGAACTCAAAAGAAGAGCTACAAATTTCCACAGATACCATGAATTTATTTATATTTATTCGTCTTGTTCATACGTAGTCCATAAGAAACAATATTTTCGATATTTTTATCTATCATTTTTCTTACAATTCTTACGTTTATTTTCATACAACACACTGTTTTCCTTTAGATCCTTGACCTGACATCTGTTCTAGTGATTCCCTATTTATTGCTCCTGTATTAACATAAACAGCATTTTCTTCGTGTAATACCACAAAATCATTGCAATTTCCAGAATTTCATTTTCTTTTTATGAAATGCTACTATGGCATTCGAAGTTGATAATTCATTCAGCATTTCCTTTGCATCAGATGTCCAACAACCCTTAATTTAAGTCGTCCTCCAGCTACTCTGATAGACTTTTAATATATCTAACACCTTTGAGAATCCTTTGATGTAAGTAAACCTTTGAAGTTCTAAAAGAAAGTTTATTTTTTAGATGTACAGGATTAGCAAATTGCAAGTCCTAACATAACTGAAAAAATCACATTTTTATGTAGGTTGACTGATTAGACTGAAGAACGTTTATAGTTTGTTAAAATCGCCTCATATTGAATGAAATACATAAAAGAGACAATAAATGGTAGATGAATAATGAAGGCCGAAAAATAAAAATTCAATCCTTGTTTTCTTTTCTGAAGGATAAAGTATTTATTTAAATCCTAGATTTATTGCCAAAAAGTTTGTATCACCTGTCAAGGTATCAACAAAATATGAACAGCCAATAGCCTTTTCTTTTCATTTAATATTGTCCTTAATTATTAAAATCATGCCAGAAAACAAATAATTAATTGTTTCTACAAAATATTAAATATTTATGATAATTTATTATATATAGGTTCTCATTAAACTGTCTATAGCCACAACACAGAATATTATTAATAATAATAGTAATTGATTGTCTTTCTGGAGGCCTGACTCGAGGGTTTCGTATCACTGCGAACTGGTGTATTCGAAGACTACCTTCTCTCAGATACAGGGTTGCCAATCAGCCGCAATTTCACCAGTAGGGTCGGAGATTTGGTCACCTTTCTGAATAAAGCTGCTGAATGGTACTGTACAAGGGCTTCTTCAGCCTTCGTAGAACAGAAACGAGAGTCAGATCTAGAGTCCGGGTTTCCAATTCGGACTCACCAGTCACTGTTTTTCCAAGCCTTTTTCTGTCCTTCTTTGTTACATGTTATTTTTATTTGTCTTCTGAGAGCGGACAGGTCTCATTTCTTTGTTATACCTCTGCACAGTTTACGTCATTTTTTCATTTGTACGTTTTATTTTTTTAATATGTTATGGTACTACAGTTAAATTGTTTCTGTGTACTGGTATTGTGGTTTACTTGTTAACTACTGGGTTTTCTCTTTTAAAATAGGTCTATGTCATACCAATCAGTTGGATGCGTAATTGAAGAATAAACTGTCCTAGTTTTCACTTTATATAGCTTTTGATGGAGGATGTGCTTCTATGTATTGTTCAGTAGTTCTAGTTTCCGATTACCTTTTGTTCCTGCACACGGAGAAGTTACTTCCTACTCCTTTGTGCCTTTTCAGGGCAGTATATATCATCTTATGGTTTATGCAACCACTTTATATTATAGCTTTTTATCAATGGAGGTGCCGAACATTTTATATCTCTCAGTTGGCAACTCTACTCGGATAATATGATAGCTCGATATCGGAAACTACTGCTGAAAACTGATTCCGAACCAATATACCCTCAAAGACTCAAATCACGAAATCCTTCATTATAAGGTCTAGTAATAAAAAGACAAAATAGGAGTAAGAAGTATTAATTAAAATTTATTTGTAGGTTTCAAAATGTTGCAGACTGACAACAACAATACATGTTAGTAGTTCATTCTTCTACTTGAAGACTACAATGCAGAACATGAATGATGTATTCCGGATTGTCTTTTGTGGATACATCTTTAGAGAATGAAGCACCAACACAGTTAGATAACTGTACGACAAAGGATCGGATAAGTATTATGTCGTTTTTGTGTTTGTTTGTTTTACGGGGGTTGCTAGATAATCTGAGGATACCCTCAAAGTGCTGACAGGGTTAATAGCCTAACTTGTGGTAATCACAGTAGCAAACAAATCTATAGCAAAACATACGACGGTGGGTAGTATAGTGGAAAAATTGAATCAAAAGCAAATTTCTGACTGTATATCACAAAATTCATTTTCTTTTTATTACATCCGGTCTGTCATATTTTTAATACATGATTTATACATATAGAGAACAATGGGCTGTACTTGCAGTTAAACAGAATGAAGCAGATTACCGCGTGGAGACCCAGCTATCCTAAACGGCGAACACCTCTCAATATTTCTGGTTATCAGATACACTGAGTGACAATGTTGTTTAAACAGAGAAAACCGAAATACTACTTTTTAAGAGTGTGTACGGCAAATATGCCAGAATAAAAAAATATACTTACGCAAAGGAGGCCATAGGTGAGGGAAGGAAAGGACTGTGTAGATGAATGACAGTACTGAGCAGCAAGAGACCGTATCACATTTCGGAGAGCTTATTTATACCAATTTTTAGGTCCTTGGTTAACAAAAACAACTTTGGCAACTTTCATTTCGAACTAA
>JAGDQP010016434.1:0-15126 GCA_022664845.1 Lepisma saccharinum
AAACGTCTGCTGATTGTTTCTTGTGACACATTTAATGCTTCTGCCAATTGCTGTTGAGTTTGAGTTGGGTCAAATCCAATAACACCTGCAATTGCTCGTTTTCTCACTTTTGTGGTCTACCAGAGCGCGCACTGTCTTTCACATTGAAATCACCATTTTTAAATTGTCGAAGCCATGTCTCACATGTTCTAATCGATGGAGCGTGTTCACCATATGTTTCTACCAGCACACGATGACTTTCAACAGCCTTTTTCTTTTGATTAAATAAGAAAATCAATGCGTGCCGCAAATGTTCTTTTTCAGGCATAAACTTCGCCATGATCACTGAACGATAAAACAAAGACGCTAGTGTTTCGCGGACTCAACTTGTGTGTGTTTGTAGTTTAATGTCAGACGAACAAAATGACGTGTGTGTCAAATGAATACGCTGCGTACTTTTCGCTTGCGCCATCTCTTAGGTAAACCGGAAACTACTTATGCATACACCTGGTATATATATAAATATGGAGGCAGTTACATATTTTCTGAAACTTCAAAAAAATAATTTTGTCGCGATATTGAGAGGTCCTGGACCATTGTGCAGTGAAGGAAATATACTTTTCGCAGGGGAGGGGAGCTGGATATGCATTCAGTTTTATATATTCTTAGACATATTTCCATTTCTCAAGTAATTTCTACGACTCTCATTGAGAAGTTTGACATTTCTTATATTTTCTTCTGTATATCTCATTATGTCTGTCGTATGGGACTCGTATCACGTTAGACCAGTTTTGTAGTCAAAGTTTCAGGCTAGGATTGTCCATGAAGCTCATCGTTATATATTCTGTATTTTCAAGCTCATTTATGTACCGATAATAACAATTCAACTGCCAATTTAACTTGTTTTTAAAAAGAAAAAAATAATACAGTAAAGGTATTGGTTCATACTGTCTTCATTCATTTTTAAGATTCCTAAGTAAAATACAAATATTTGTTAGAAAATTCTACCGGCACCAAGACTGTATAAAATAGTTTAAGAGTGCACTGAAAAAAAAAACCAACATGATTTTACAATTTTTGAACATAATTTTCAGAAAATCTTCATTTATTTATTTATTTTTGCACAATAGGCATAATCAATGACTATATAAAGTACAAAGAGCTTATCATGTATTTCTGAAGATGAATTTAGACCAATCCTTGGGCAATTCCATCACTTTTCGAACACATTTTGCTGAGAAAATGTCGAGAAAACTGTGGATCAATTTCACATCTATTTATTTTTAAATTTATAGCAAGCAAAGCGACAAATTAACTACTATCACTGCAGCTAACTTCATTAAAACAAAAATAAACCAAAAAGTGTCACTGAGACAATGCAGATTCTATCTTCCATCTCACCAATATTTTCAAACTTTTCTAGGCTACCAAAATCGTTTATTGATATGCTCTAACTGTTTTGAAAATGGAAGGTGAAACTCTCAAAATCATAGAAAATTATCAAAGAGTGCATTGCTTTTTAAAGTCCAGTAAGTTTCACGATATGGGAATGCGGAATAAATATTTCATACAAATGTAATATGAATGTTTCATAGATCTCTATGTTGTATTATCTACATATATTTGTACAGCGTTGCCAGATTGTCCAACTTTCGGGGAAGTAAATCCGTTAGCCATTTTTTTTTGTAAATATGAGTGTACAAAAAGAGTTTTCAAAAAAGAGTAATACGGTGAAAGAGTCTATAAAAATGAAGAAAAACGTTTACTGATTTTAGATGTGCAAATATGCTCTTAGAAATTAAAAAAGACAAGCAATTTATCTTACTGTGTATACTTCACTAGTTCAACATTGTATATTGTGGTATTTCTTAGGATTTTAGGGGAACGAAAAAGCAAATTTCATTCTCTTTTAATTGAATCTATTGAATTCGTTTATGACTTTTAGGTATCTCAGGCTCAGACTTGTCCTCTTTTAAATATTATATTGTCTGTCTGTCCGTAACGGAGGCTAGCGCTTGAAGCAAGACAGACAGAGAGAAACTGATTTTAGATTTGAATTCGACTTCGATTTATTCGGCTGAGTGACTCTAAAACTGGCAGGTCCTTTTAAATTGTTAATCTTCCTCAATTCTTAGAATTCACACTAGAGTCTCAATGAAACCTCGTAGAAATAAACTTATTTAATTCAGATTTGCGTTCAGCTTACTAGGCTGTTTTTAATGTGGTTATTCTAAGGCAGTTAGGCTCTTTTTAAATTTGGTTAAATTTCTTGTTTCCACGTTAATTTTTGCTATACGCAGAGGTGGATTTCGGCCTTGGTCAGGCCAAAGGTTTCCAGACGCCTGGCTGGACAAAGTAAAATCCTGTTGTGGCCGGTTTTGCTCATTTTCGTATCCCTTCCAATCAGTAGGCCAGGTCAAGAAATGTAACAAAAAACCACCCCTGGCTATACACACTTCAGAACTTTGTCATAGGGTCGTCCGAAACATAGGGTCATAGGGTACTTTAAATTGCTATCAACAAAACTAGGTTTTTAATTTTTTTTTTTTAACTGAAACTTCAGTCATAAGCGTGTTAAAAACTCAATAACAAGAAAAATTGGTATTTAGAATTCTAATTTCCTTCATCTCTAATCAATTATTGCACGTAAATAGTGCCACAACTTGACCATAGGAGGCACCACCATACAATGGATAAAGAATACGATCATAATACATATAATAATACATTCAGTGTTCACAGGTTTAAAATCTTTCTCATTTTTGTTCTTGGTGTTGTTGAAAGAAACATGTCGCTTAAGATGCAAAACTGCGTATCCCATAAAAAGAAAATTTTAGAGGTTAGCAAAAAACCCCATTGTTGATAGACACTAGTTAGATGTATATATCTAAAAATTAGTGGTTTATATAGAAGTCTTGTTCCTACACATACACGCTGTTGACAGCATCTTCCAACCAGAAAAACAAGGAAATTACTACCTCAGGCGATGCACAGTATAGTAGTGGTAGAGCTAAACCTCATTTAAACAGACAGAGAGAGAAACAAATGAAACGCGATTTAGCATCTTGTGACGATATATTTCGCAATCTAACTAACTAACTAACTCTATGGCTTATGGAACTCGCAAGTTCATCGCCGCAGTAACAAACGTTCGCCATTGAATTCTATCCTGGGCAATATCAAGCCAGTCTTCATCACAAACACCTACTTCTCGAACAGATTATCTTAATATACTGTCATTTTAAAATACTCATCGACCAGGAACACTTAAACACTGAAAGATTCATAGAGTCATTTTCAAGTAATGAAGTGTGTCCAATGGTTACTGGTTAGTTTCGGAGTCAGAGCTAAGGGTATGTGAAAATGAACCCCAGTAGGACATCAGTATCGGCCGATATCACTAGCCGACAATTTGCAGTTTCGAACGACAGATATTATTATCCAACATCGGTCAAACACTTTTGCCGGATTTTGCGATGTTGATGCCGTTCAGAAATGGTATTGATCACTGATTTGAATGTACTGTTTTAACATATATTTTTACAGTAGTTTTTTTTTTCTAAAGTGATTTTGATTATATACTGTATTTATTCTATTGCACGTGTTGTTTTCCCGTCTTCATTTATAATTAAAAATTTTCTCACTTTGTCTGCGACCGGATTCCAACCTGCAACCTTGTGATTTGTTGTCAGTTTATGCACTCTGCCACTGATCCACTCATACGTCAATTATGCATTTCATTAACTCAGACATGGAATATGTTGACATAGCAAGACTTTTCATTACAAAATGTTTTTAAGCAGAGAACATATAGAAGTTCTATGCATGTGTTATTTCTCCGTTACGTAGACAGTCTCGAACGCACACTCTCGATGCTCTTCGGAACGATTTCGGCCAGTGTCCGATCGGTATCGTGTAATGACGTCTTCAAATAGCAATATTTCTCTAAATTTAGTAATTAATCTGCTAAGACTTTTTGCACATTTTCTGGATGAACTCCTTTGGAAATTTTAACTTGGCTATGTCCTTAATTAAACAATTTGTAATCACTCGGAATCTGATCATTTGTTATTGTTGTTGCATGCAGCAGGTTTCTTGTTATTTTTTTTTTCAATGTACGAACAAAGGATTTTTAAACGTTACCATCAATATTTAGCACCACATTTGATGAAAGATAGAAAACAGATATTGCAAATTCTTTATGTTAATTTGTGTGATTTTTACATGTTTCTGATTGTTTCAAAATCCTGATACAGTTAATAGATTTTGTGAATTTTATTTTTTAAATGAAAATTAGTAAGCCTACTTCCATGTTGTTGTTTGTCTCCGCTGGTTTCCGCATGTGAGAGATGGGGTCAGAGTATTCCACAGGTTTTGTTTTTGGCAGATGTTTTACGGCCGGATACCCTTCCTGACACCAACCCACAACAGCAATCCAGGTATGAGCAATGGAAACGTTACTATGAAAGGGAGCTCCCACCGGGAATCGAACCCGGGACCCCTCTCTAGATTATTTGAATTAGAACTTGAAAGGGATTTGTACCTGCTCCGTCCATCTTTGGTTCCGTCCTGGGTAGGGAAAGGTAGAGGATGTGGTACGTAAGTAGGCCACGGACTAGTTTGAAGATACCATCCCGCCATTAGTCTGATTAGTGACTAGCAAAAGTCTCTGGAGAAACCCCAGCTAGGGTCGTATTCAAGACCTTCCGAACGGCCGCTTGGTCGTCCACTTTAAGCACTTGTTTTCTTCGAATATGTCATAGGCGACTACACGACATACTTAAGTATTAAAGAAGAAAACCCACTTGATTACGCGGTATATTCAAATTACAAGAAACTGTCACAACATCTTGCTTTATCAAAGGGATAAAAGTTAAGATTTTAAAGGCCAATACATATAGTACTGACCATTTCCTCGATAGGTTACGTTGTTTAAAAGTTATCTATCTGCTTGCTAACTATAACTTGTGGGTTTGCCAATGACATATTAGAAGAAAAAACATTCCTCTAATGCTATGGATAAAAAAAATCGTATGCAACTATACAATAAATCACAAAGTATTTTTTATTTTGAAAAATTATTTAAATTTTCAGTTATGGGCTAAACCAGCAGATTTTCTCAATCTGGTGCTTCAGACCACTGTAGTGTTAATGTTATTTGGTGCCTTCATCATACTAGTAAAAAAGTACTCGTGAGAACGAACATAATCAAAGAAAGTGTCACGTAAAGTACTGGAATAAAGTATTAAAGTACGGAACTGTAGTTAATTTATGTCTGACAATTTTACCGCTCTCAGCTACAACACATTTACATTGGTATTACCAACTTACAAATCAACTATATAGATATATCAAAGCTCGTGTGTGTCATAACATACTTTGGCCCATCAATGGTGAGTGCGAACAATGAACTCGTAATTCTTCTGAGAAATAATTAATGTTTCTCCTCCTTTCATTCACTATCATTGCTTAATTCATATTCGGAACCTAGCTAGTCAGTTAAAATCATCTTTTGAAATTTGGAATAATTCCAAGTGAGTGTTAATTTACTCAATTTTCTTGTTGCGAAATCGCGTAACAAAAGTCTGCTGAAAATCTTCGTGAGTGAATTATGTGACATATTAAGAACTAATTCTTCAAGTGGAAATTCATTGATGAAGTCATGGCGATGCTGACTCAAAGGTTTGCAAGGTGTTCCAAGAAATGAAAGCATACATATCTTTAAATGATTTTGAAACATTTTCAGAATTATTTGAAGGTGATTCATTAATATTACTTTTAATGTAAACCTCTGTTATCATCTGAACAAGTTAACAAAACACAATTTGTTAACTGAAGAATATTATATTTTCATTTCCTTATAACTTAGATTCGTTACTACGGCTAGGAATCCTACACATACAAATATCTGTGCAGGCAATAAAATGAACTTCTTTCACCTACTCTCATCTGTAATTCCTATTACACAACTTTTCCATTCTCTTCTAAACCCATATTTCAAATTCTTCCTTTTGTCATTCTTTCACAGTGCAGGGTACTCCATACAAATCTTTATTATTCAACCTTTTCTCTGAATTCTGTTTGTCGTTTCATTGACAATAGTCTCTCTCATCATTGCTATTTTCAACGTTCTTTTTCACATTTCATAGCAGTAGCAAAGCGTGGGGAAAAAAAAGTAACACAAAATGTTTCCGTGTTGTTACGCAGTACCTACACTTCTTCCTGAAAATATCAAATAAAAACATGTTATAGTGAAAATAACGAAATAAATTTATTTTCAAAAAATGGAGATACACTGTCTACCCTGTCTATCCTAACCATTCACCACTGTAATCTCATGTACTATACGCTCCTGATTCCAGATTCTTGTAGCTGGATACTGTTAGACTTCCAAATTTTGACGTTTTTCTATATCCCGAAAGTTAATCCAATCATTTAGACCAATCTTGTCAACCTTGAGCGTTTCACGAAAGTACTTGTCAACTTTTCACTCTTCAGTTTCCATTTCCAGAGGACTGTCTCAAGACCGCTAAGATCCTGCCATAATCTTTATGTGTACTGTCGTTTGGATACCTAGCTTTGAGTGTCAAATTTTACTAGCAATTGTATATTGTCTAGTATAATTATACTCCTTACTCAAAATGTTGGAATAGTGACTGGTTGAGAACAAGGGTTTGTGGCGGGAGGTTAGCGCTCTTGAAACAGTCCTCCGGAAATGCAAACTATAGAGTGAAAAGTTGACAAGTACTTTCGTGAAACAGGCCCCAGTAGCACCCAGTGTTGGTTACAGGGGGAAGAGAGGGTCGTTGGCAATCACTTTGTAAGGCACAGTGAGTTCTAAAATATGATACTGGAGTGGTCGATTGAATTACAAATTAAGCAAGTATTTGAAGCCAGACACAATGCATTTCCAGTTCAGTCAAAAATGGACCAAATTTTCAGTTTTAACTCAGTTTTTTACGCTGTCCGGCCGGCCTTTTTTACCTGGCCTTTTTTAATCTGGTGACTCTGATAACTGGCAAATATTTTTTGGGGTAAGCTTTTTTTTCTATTTTAAGCAGTGCCTCAAAGCAGCTGCTACATAGAAATTGATTTTTCAAATTTAAGTTAAAACAACATCGATTTATTTGGCCATTTTATAATTGATGACAATGAAAGTGACAGGTTCTTTTCAATTGAGTTAGCTTTCTCCATTTAAAGATTTCACACTCGTTTGTCATCGGGTCTGCCCTAATATAAACTATAAATTTTATTTGTACTCTTTCTGTCCAAGTAGAGGATCGTTCAAACTTAATAATATCTGGACATTCTGTAGTAAGAAAATAGTACTCGGATGCATTCGTCTTTTACGATGTCTACCGAAGTGAATTGAGCAAGTCGCTGATATTCAATGCAGTGTTTAGGAATCTTAATTGGGTCTCTTTACTATGGGAAACGGAAAATGTTTTAACATTCTAAAATAGTTAAAGCCTTCAAGACAAATTCTCAACATACTTATGTAAAATTTGGCTAGAATCTGCTGAATCGTACCTTTGTCTTACTCGGAGAATAATTGAATCTCGTTCCCATGGAAGTAATGTAGTAGTTTTAGTATCGATATAAGTAGTTTAACATATTCTCGTCCCTAAATTTACAACTGTTCGATGTTATCGTTTTAATTAATGTGTCATGTCTATACGAACTTATTTTCTCAATCTATTTTGGAGCCGTAAAGTAGTCAATGCCTTCGGTAATACGCACTATAGGTAACTATGATACCAGCGTTGCAAAAAAAAAAAGTTCTCGTATTAGAATAACATCACAGGTAGCAATTTTAAATGAACGAAAGATAAACACTTTATTTTGTATGAGTCATTGTAGTAACTTTTGACTTCAGTTGGTCAGTATTATCCGTCACGTTCTAGTTAAAATCCACGATCACAAACATCCATGCTCGAGCCGGGATTCGAACCCGGGACCTTCGATTCGCTGGCTTAGCCACCTAACCCACACGGCTACCACGTCGGTAATTATTTTACATGAAAGATCTGCATGTAGTATGTATGAGGCATATTTGTCTCTCATTATATGACTTCGTTTTCTTCTGAATTATCTGGTATTTTGTGTGATGTCTCTACTAAGCCCTTCTTTGTCTGGGCACAGTGAAGTACTACAATGTCTGAACTTTGAATTGTCAGATCTTAGTTTTTGACGTGTTGGAAAAAATGATGTAACATCTCTGCAGCTTATAAAGCAAATTTTGTATCTGTAAAGTTGCACACAGTCACGAGTTTCTTTTGACTGAAAAAATAAAATGGAGACAATGGAGTTGTCACGCTTTCAAAATATAACGCACACAAAAAAGACGAAACATAAGGCATGAAGGAAGACAGCGTAAAAACCAAGTTGGAATATAGAAAAAACAAAATTTAAGGTTAGAGAGAAACTAAATTAGTTAACATATTCTTTTTTTTTTCAGTACTGATAACAATTAGAGGTACTAAGCTATTTTCAAAATGCAATATCGAACACCGACATCGCTGGCGAATCCAACAGCGATCACCTGTATCGAATATAAACATTTCGGATATTTCATATCGTTCATATAAAAATCGTTAAAAACCGAATATAGTTCATATCGAAATAACATTTGATATCAATATGCAATATATCGATGTTACTTTTATCGATATGGATATTTTGATATTGCAAAATATTAATCGATATTCTAAAAATCGCAGGACCTTATTGAAAATGACAAGTTCTTCAATTGTATTGATATCTATATTTTTTTCTTTATATAAAATATATCACAGTATTTTTTTCTATTTGTAGAACATTTTATATTAATTTCTTTTTCTTTACATAAAAAATTCATATTAATTTCTTTGAAAGAAAATAATTTAGTTCCAAGATAATCTCCTCATTTAGTATCAGAGATTATGGGTTTCTCTAAAATAAGTGGGTCTTTAGTATACCTATGTTTACAACACATTCTTTTTTTTTCATTTATTTATTTTAATCTAGTCTCCTGTGTAGGGGAGTGGTAATACTCGCTACCTTCTAATCAAGAAACCCCGGGTCCGATTCCCGAAAGGGACATAAGTGGTTCGGTACCCACGTTAAACCTGTCGGTCCCGTCGTTACGATGTCATCTTCATCCGATAGAACCACCATTGGTTCACCTTTCCCAGGGATCTTCGGGTCAGGACCTGCTTTCGAGTACACATTATCAACATAATTTTAATCCTTAAAAATTTTGCTCAAGACTTGCTTTTGATCAGAGTTTAAATTAAGATTAAGAAGAATCAAAATTGTCTAATTCCTGGAACGTTTTTTTTTATTTGTTTTAAACTAATATTTAGGGTTTAATTTCAGAAATCCAAACAAAATACTAGGAAAACTTACTTTAAACACAAATTTAACCAAAGATTGAAATAAAACAGAGTTAAGTAGAAAATTACCGAAAACAGCTGGAATTTGAATAATAATCGATGTTTAACTAAAAAGAAAATTAAAAACGGGGCTCGAATGTAGCCTGCTTTATACAAATAGAAAAGAAAGAAAATTGCGTTTCTAATAAAACCAAAGCAAACTTAAAATTAAAAGAAAAAAGGGTTTGAAAAACAAAATTTAAATAGTTTCTTCAAGATTTTTTTAAAAAACAAATCAAATATTAAAAAAAAAAAAACCTGTTTTTGTAAGTGGGCAACAGAATTTAGTTATATATGAACATTTTCATATGAATATGTGCTCTTAATTCCCTTGCAATCAGCTACAACCCATACAAAATGAATATACAATTCATAGAATTAAGAAACCAACCCGGAACTTGTGTTTCAGCAAATAAAAGAGATTCCAACTGAGTGTAGATATATTTTTACAGTTTCAATATTGCGTAATTCTACCACGATTATTCTCTCGCTTAATGGGCTCATATGTTTATTATCTAGCACAACCATACAATTTTAGAAGTATACTTAAAAAACTATTGGGCTAAAAAGAAACTAAAAAAAAAAATATATATTTTTGAAAGATGCGAATAATATGTTCAGAAGTACATATCTAGGTTAACCGCGTGACTCTCGTTTCTATCTATCTCTCGCGGGCACGTTCTGTGTGTGTGTTCCCTATTTTTCATTTAATTGTTTCAATAGAAGTCCCTTAAGAGTGACCTGAGACCGAGATCTGTTGTTATACATTGATTATGTTATCTGCCATCTAACGGCACCCAAATCAAGTTTTTATATAGATTTCCCAAAGGTTAATTGGAGAAAAAAAAATGAAGAAAAGATAGTAAAAGAAGCATTCATCATATATATATATATATATATATATATATATATATATATATATGCGTGTGTCTGTGTGTGCTGGTGCTCCGTTAGATGTCGTTTTGCGTAACGTGTGTTGTTAGATTAGCTCACGCAACCTACGCACGTCTGTTGTACCTGGCTAAGCTGTTTGATGGAGCGGCTATTGAGGTCATCTTGTGTCCTTGACTCTCATTCTGTTGCGAAAAAGAGAGAGAGAGACAAAAAAAAGATATCTTGTAACACATGGTCTCTCACAAGAAGACATGTCCCCCTCCCCCTCCCACACACGCCCTCTATGTTATAATAATATGTCTTGTTTCCCCATCAGGTTATTTCCAGTTCTTCACCAAAGATGGTGCTGATATCTAATCATGATTACTCATTTCGACAGCTAAGGTATTTTGCGATGGAGTAAAAAAAGAGGATATATCAAGCCAAATATAGTTTTATTTTTTGGCAAACCAAGTCAACTCATGCCATTAATTTACAGTTAAAAAATGTCATTGAGATAATTTCCAAAAGTGTATTCAAAAACAGGTAACAGATTAGTGGGATTACATAATAAGTGAAATGCTTTGAGGTTTCTATAGGAATCACTCACCTCTGGTGCTTAAGGTCGTCAGTTCGATCCCTGCTCGTGCAATGTGGACTTTGACTGTTAACATAAAGACAGTTAGAAGTCATTGGGGCCCGTCACCCGTATAGTCTAGTGACTATAGATAGTACCAAACTTCGGACTCGTATTTTCTTCGAGTTCTATTGCCGACTATTACAAAGTTTTCCAAGTTTCTCGAGACAAATGCAAAAATGGTAGATGAATATCCTGACTGCTATATTTTCCATCCCTTTGTCTGGAAGAGGCTGAGTCCGACTTGTGGTGGGATAAGTCTTTGTCGAGCCCATAAAATTAAACTAACATAAGTTTATTGAAGTCGAATCTCATATATCGTTAAAATTGCGATGATACTGGTTGTTATTCTATTAATTCTTGAAGTAAGGTTTATGCCTGAAGGTTTGTAAACAACGTGAATCAATAATTGTTTGAAATTATCTTTCATCGAATGGAGATGATGTAAGATGGGGCCAACTTGAAATGGAATCTTAAATACTATGTTTAATGTATCCTCACCAGGAATCAAACTAAGGATCGTAACTACATAGCGACGAGTAAAAGTATTAATCAACTCACGAAGTTATAGAAGAACATTTGGCCTTGTGATGTAAAACTTCAGCACTTTTTAAACTTGAATGAAAAACTTACTAAGTTACGGAGTAAGGTCTACAAAATTATCATAAGCAAAAGAGAAAGACGTTTTCGTAATCTTTGAGTAAAATATGAAAATTCTTCTTTCAGATATTATGAACAGTTATTCTTCATATATTCCCCCTTCTTTCACCGTATTTCGCAATTCCTCCTTTTTACAAGGAATTAGTGAAGATATTAAGCTGTGTATAATTTTAGAAAGCAAATTTTTAAACCACTTTTGAGAATTTTATAAACTACCTGTAAAGGTTTTTAAATTCTTTTTTTATTATTATTGAGACATTCGAAGGAATGTCATATCACATCTTTAAGATTGTTGCCTACCTAATTTATTTGCTAAAGGAAACATTTTCAAAAGTTTTATCTCCACTTTTGAACGAGATGTATTATTAATTGGATCACTATCATAACTAAACTCAATTATGCATGATAATATACGATTGAAATGATATGTTTCTATTATCCCAAATTTTACCTCTTCCAAAAACTTAGGACTAACATTTGATGAATCCCTTCACTGGAACGAATACACTATGTCAGAATGCAAAATGTCGATCGCGGTAGTCGTGTGACTTGAGATGTCCGGCCTGTGTCTCCAAAGTTATAGGCTCCAATCCTGAATGCAGAATGGATATTTGTAAATTTGAGAAACTTAACAGCTAATCTAATCGAGATTAGTTGCTGAGACAAAAGCAATTACTTACTAAAATGGCCCCTGCTGCATGTACGGCTTTGAGCTTTGGTTAAGCTGCTTGAAGTTTTTTTCTATCTTAAAGGAAGAAGAAGTCTTTTTTTATTAGGACAATTCTAAAATATGAACTTCGATGTATATTGACCACGAAAAGGAGATAGGCAAGATGGCGGCGAACTAGAAGAAAGCTGCTGAAATCTCCTGTGCATTTTTTACAATATTCCAAAGATTTTTTTACCTTTCCTTCAAGAAAATTTACTCAGTAGTATTATAAAGTGTTGCAGTGTTTTATATAATAGTTTTACATCATGAAAATTCAAAATTAACTGTGATAACAACATCAAATGCGACAGTGACAAGAGAGTTAAGAGTGACTGACAGCTATGGCGGACAGAAACCATAGCAACCAATAAATAACTGACCATAAAACATCAATTATTAGGAATAAATATTATTATAAAACAGCAGTTAATAAAACGAAAGCGCATTGGATGGGCATAATTATCCATTTCCGCGCTACACTACAAAATAAGAATACGAATACGAGTGACCACGTCAAAGGTGTATGTACTTAAGTACATTTTGGATTTTAACGCAAATTTAGGAAATACTTGCATGATATTCAGGTAGTGGATATTTTATATATACGTATATAGTTTTGAATGCGTAATATGCGTTTTGTTTTAATCTGGACACTTTATATGCTCTACATGCGTTTGACAACTACTAACCTAGTGTTCTTGCATAATTCTGAAAATGAACCTATGTTAAGTAACTAAGGAAGATAATAACTGCATCTGTAATATATGGCAAATGCTGGGTTTAATTCATAACGCATGTTTTCTTATGGTTATTCTTCGGCAGCTAATTTGCTTATGGTTATTATGCACATTAGGCGTGACATTAAGCTACGTAGCATATCTAATATAAACATATGTGGATTAGAACACATTGTTTGGCAATTGCATTAAGTACGTTTATTTCATTTTCTAGCCTAATCTATTTTAGATAGGAGTAATTAGGCTAGCCTTTAGATATATCACCTGTTTAAAACCCCAGCAGTCCCAAAATATAAAATTTACCCAAATGTATCACAATACTAAAACGAGGAATAGGGAATTATACGGAATAAGATAGATTTCGCTTGAGTTCACAGCAGGATGTGGGGAGAGCAACATCTGAAATTTCTAGATATGTTAAATTACTGTAAGAGAAGTTATATAAAGTCCAAAAGAAACATATGTAAATAGATGGTATTATTTTACTTTATTTTTTTTTATATGCCGGAGTTAAATATAAGTTTATCGGATTACCTTCCGTATATAAAGATCTATCCTTTAGGCTACTTCCAAGTTGAGTGGAGGTTTGGTGACATTGAGCTACGGTCGCAAGGTCTTTTTCTATTCTTTTCACTTTTTCTTCTTCTCAGGCCTTATTCACTTCTCTTCTTCTAATCTGGCTTATAGAACTCCCTTGTTAATGAAGTCCTTAGTTACTGGCAGTATTAGCACTATTGGCAGTATTACTTAGTTACTCAGAAGAAAAAGATGTAGATGTCCCAGACGTAATGAAAGAAGAAGCGGATAAAGTACTTCGAGGAATGAAGAACGGTAAATCGTCAGGAGAAGATGGACTCATAGCAGATATATTTAATTCGGGAGGTGAAAAGATGAAAGATGAACTTGCTAAATTATTCTCGATGTGCCTGAGGAAGAGAGAAATACCCTTGAGTTGGAATAATGCTGTTATTATTTTGTTGTACAAGAAAGGGGACAAAGAACGTGTCGAGAACTACAGACCAATTAGTCTATTGCCAGTTCTATATAAAACGTACACCAAAGCTACTTTGAATCTTATTGAACGAGACTTAGATTTTAACCAGGTAAGGCAACAAACCCGATTTCGTCGTGGATTTAGCACAATGGACCACATACAAGCATTGAATGAAGCTATGGAAAGCACTAATGAATATGAACTTCCACTATGTTTGAGATTCATAGATTTTGAAAAAGCTTTCGATTCGGTCTCCTTGGCAGTAGTACTTGAATCACTTGAACATCAAGGCATCGAAAGTGCGTACATCAAGTTACTGAGAAACATTTACTCGATTGCCACATTTGTCATTAGACTACATCAAGAAAGTGAAAAATTAAAATTTGGAGAAGGTATAAGGCAAGACGATTCAATTTCTCCAAAACCATTTTCAGCGGTCCTGGTGGGAATGTTCCAAAATTTAAACTGGGATGAAGTTAGAATAAAAATTAATGGTAAATACCTCAATCACCTACGATTTGCTGATGATATAATCCTGTTTGTTTCAAGTGCAGAAGAACTACAAACCAGAATGGAAGATCTGTGTAATGAGAGTTCGAAAATAGGCCTTAAAATGAATTTAAGTAAAACAAAAGTAATGTACGCACATGCTGAAAAGAAGGAAATAAGGATTAACGGACAGACAATAGGCATAGTTGATGAGCATATTTATCAAGGGTAGCTAAACACATCGAATGACAAGTTGACGGATGAAAATCAGAAGATGTAAAATGGCGTGGAGCTCGTTTCGAAGACTACACTTTATTTTCAAAAGCAAACTGGGTCATTCCACGAAAATTCACCAGGTTATGTTGTCGCGTCATTTAAAAAAATCTGGAAATAATATGTTATTCGTATGTACTTCAAAGTAACAAAAACAAGTTTCGATTTTTTTCGCCGGCATGGGAAGAGATGGGGGGGGGGGAAGGGGAGGCATTCATTAAATTTTCACATGGCACATCTACCAGCCTTTTTGAATAACTCGAGTTCCGTAAAAGATTTTGGAATGAAACAAAAACAGTTCATTTTTTCAAGCTACAAGCTTTAATTTCAGTGTCATATTATTTAATTCTGATAACAAAAAC
>JAGDQP010016434.1:15226-35239 GCA_022664845.1 Lepisma saccharinum
TTTGTGTTTTGTGCAATTTTTGATCACCAAACGTAAACCTAAATTTTGGAGTACCCCTTTCATTTTTTTTACAAAACGCCTCTACTAAGAGGTCATTATACGCATATTACTAGATTTGAAATTAAATGTTCTCCTTATTGATAAATAATGTCTAAACACAGCCATTTGTGTGAAATTTATAAAGTTCAAGGCCATTTATCTCAAAAGGAGATAATTTTAAAAAATATTTTTTTTTTTATCACGGAAGCCCCTAACCTATTTGGGTTTAATCCCAAAATTTCATCACAGTAATTGATGAGAAATCAATTTTCAAAAATTTTATTATACGCCATTTTCAGGAACACTTATTACTGGGCCAATCCATCTGAAATCGTCAAGCTTTGTTGCTCGATCCCTTTCAAAAACATATTTTCTAACATTTATATCTCTTATATAAGAATATTTCAAAAGGGGTATTAATTTATTTTTATCCCACCACATTAATTAATGGCAGTCATATTTTTATTGCGGCACATGAAACATTTTTGTTAGCAAACGTTTACGGAAAACGTAATATCTACGGATTGGTTTATTATAAAACATTTAATCAAAAAACATTTCTTCCTTTAAAGTCTGTCCTCCGCATGAAAAACCTAAAACGTAACTGAACTGGTCACAATGGGATCCAAGCGGGATTGCCGAAATAGAAACAATTCCGATTTTCACTGTGATTGTCGCACGAAAGGGATTGAGTATGAAAGTTTTTTTTTGTAGAGTGTTACATATCAAGGTATATTGAAGTTAAAACAGAATATGAACGTTGATATGTGCTTCCTTAATGTTTTTTATGAATTTTTGGAGTGGGTCTAGTAGGATAGGAATGCGAAAATGAAATTCAGGTAAAAGAGTTTGAGAGTACAATATGTCAAACAATTATATAATATGGCCGCCGTGGTTGAAACTGATTTTATATCCTTGAAGTTGTTGGCGTCAAGTGGGGGAAGGAGTGGAGGTACATCGTCCTCTAACAGAAAGTCATTTAGGTATTTACATGCTATCCTAACTTACGTTTGAATATAATTTGATGAATATTAATTGATAATGAATAAAATACAGAATAGTATAGTTAGGAATTCAATTATTTTGATAGGGAATGGATTTTTTATTCTTCTTTATCTTTCAGGAGAGATGCTACACTTAATATAGTGACATATCTAACTTATATTTTGGACTTTGATGTTTTTAAAGTAAGGAAATAGTTATTTATTCATCATTTTCTTTTCGGAGAATGATATGTCGGAGGATTGAACACATTTCTTATGAACGGAGACAAATGGTGTACGGCACTGCCACTGCCACTGCCACTGCCACTGTCGCCGTCGCATATACCGCTGCAAGCGTTGCTGTCGTCGTCGGTGTTGCCGCATACACGTTGTCGCTGCCATTCCCGTGGCCGTGCCGCTAACGCAGATGCAACGCACGTGTTGATGCTGACACAGCCAAAGTTTTTCTGCTGTCGTTGTCGCTGTAACTGCAACCATCGCTGCAGATGCCGCACATCCGTGGACGCAGATATAGTCACTACACATCTGTTGCCTTCGCTAGCACAGTTGCCTCAGCTTTTGCTGTTGTCATTGCCATGCGCCCGTCGTCTGGCAATGTCACGAAGCTCTTGCCACGACTGCTGAGGAACTACTGTTTGATGATAGTTAGCTTTTTTCGTGCTTGGGGGTTAGGATCTGCGCATGCGCAGACTTGTTTGTTGGAATTTTCTTTCCTTGGAATGGACAATGAGTCTACGCGGAGCAAGATAGAACAAGTTGTTTTGCACCTATGGTGCTCGGAAAGAGGGGAACAAGTTGTTTCGCATTTGCCTGATGCTTAAAGGAGGACGCAGGGGTTCGTTTGAATGGACAATAGGTCGACGCGGAGTTTTTGTTGTTTCGCACCTACGGTGCTAGGCGAGGGGGAATAAATTTCTTTTTACGTCTGCCGCTTGATTGACACCTACGCCGGCTCGACGCGAAGCAAGATTGAACATATTGTTTCCCTCCTTTTGATGCTCAGGAACGTTTTACAACAAGTTACGGTTTTTCTATAAATTTAACTGTGCAGGTGTTATTTTAGTTTTGTTTGACACTCTTTCGCTTGAATGAAAAATGGGGTAAACGCGGGGTTTTTGTTTTTTGTATCTGCAGTGCTCGGGGAAGGTGGAAAGATGCTTGTTTTGATGCTTGGAGCGTGTTACGACAAGTTATTTTTAAACAATGTTGCCACTTAGGTTGAAGTTATTCACACTGGTGACTTTCCATTTTTTTCATTCTTATGCTCGGGGAAGTGCTAGAATTTGTCTCTACGCATTCTTTGATGATAACAGGTGGTGGAGGAGCAAGCTGAATCATGTTATTTAGAAAGTACGCCATGACGTGTAAAGTTATTCAACTTAAACATCTTTGTGCAGCTGTGCTCTAGCTATGAAACTGGACGCTACTAAAAGTATCATGCTATTTTACGAGAATGCTAGTGCAGATGAAGGCGATGGACCCTTGGCAGAGAATTCTCCCGTTATTTACCGCAGTGCCTCAAGTTTAGAGATAAAAATTTAATTCAGACACTGATGAAGGATATTGTACTTTTATTGACGAGGAAACTGATAGTCTTGTACAGAACACTGAAGTTTCATTTTTACTATGTGTTCTAGTGAAACTGAAAATTCTTGTGTATATGTGAATTACAGGATTGATGGTCAGCGTATTTTGGATGCTATCGAAAATTGGGAATATAAAAACAATTGTCCTTTATTGTGTGCTGAGTGTTTCTATAATGTACGCAATCAACAGAAACATCGTTATGTTACACGCCTTTGAAGATGAAGTAAGGTCTTTGAGGAGACGCCCATATAGACTGATCCTGTGAATTTTTCATATTTATCACGCCTATCTTTCATATCATGAACATTTTGATAGTGTTGAAATTTTTGAATATGTTATTGGCAATTTACTTTTACTCAAATTGGATGAAGCAATGAGAAAATTAGTTGAGAAAGACGCTAATGCAGAATCATATAGTGAGTGAACATGAACTTAATAAAAGTGATTGTGTTACACGAAAGATGAGAAATAATTGAAATTGTGTATAAACCGAAATTTTGAACTTGTTAATAGTATACTTACGAATTAAGTTAAGCTGCCTTCTACTGCCTTTTGCTATCTTCATTTATATTTTTGTAACCTAGTAGTGATTTGAAATTTTGATCAATCTAAAACATACATAACCAGATTTTTTTCTCTATGAACAATTGAATTTGACAAGCATAATATTTCTGTTTACTTTTCCCTCACGTTAAAGTGCCTCCTCATTGGATGTTAAAACTAAGACGTTGATTGATGCTTACCAGCAGGTGCAGGAAAATTGTAACCGTTGTAGGTAAACCAGTTTCAGTTCACCATCTCTTGAAAAGCTTATTGTGGCGTGAACAGAGTGTTTCTTTAGATAATTGTATTTCTGCTGTGGGAGAAGTAGAATGGGAAGACATGCAGACTTTCCTACTAAACTAACCGAACCTACAATCAGTACTATAGGTTTTATTTATCAACTCTGAAACAGAAAGAGATAGAAAAAGTCAGTTGAGAAAAGTCACACAACCATATGGAAGAGAACTATAGATTAACAATATCATATTACGTATAAGAGTTAAGTTCCCTTACAGTTAATCTTACATTGTTTAACATGTTTCAACAAGCTGTCTTACATATAGAGGATATGAACTACACAAGGAGTATTGAACCCGAAGTTTATGTTAAACTAATTACACTAGAGATGAATTAAGATCCGTGAAAATTGAATACTACTAGATTGCATAATACACAGAATATAAACAACACATGAGGTGTTAGACATGAAGTTTATAATGAAGTGAATATGCTAGAACAGAACTTATTCAATGCAACAGTATAAAGAGTAGTAGTAACATTTAGAGCTGAACTCACTTAATAAATATCTAAGTGTTGATATCCTACATAGCACGTATGATATTTACTTTGTATACAAATGGAGTTAACTTTATAACACTTCAGCCCTCCTAGAGTACATACAGTTTGTAATACACTTATGTTACATTGATGTGTATAATAACTAGGTAGAAAATATGTACTATTAAAATAAACCATTTTACAATTTTAACACCTCCTTTAAACAAAGCTAAAATTTTTGTCATGTTATGCTATAAAGAATAAGAAATAAACTTCTGCGGTAGGTTATGATTTCAATTTTATAATTTATACAATGTAATGTAAGAATCTAATTAGTTAAAGAATATTATATGTTGCAGAAATGTTTAAATTTTAGTATAGTTTGCTACAGCTGAACCATGAGAATGTATACCTGTATTACTAGTTTAATTGTGAATACTGAGAGTTTTTAATATGGAAATAAAACAAATTATAAGTAGTAACCAGAAACTTTTATTAAACGATTTTATAAATACACTGACATCGGAAACTTCTCTTAACAAAGAAAATGAGAAAATAAAATAAATGATTTATAAGTTTTAGAAACTAAAATGTCATTCATAACTTTGTAACCTTAGAAACCTAAATTGTTTTTGTTTACCAAAAATTCTTGTTTACGACAGTATGTTATTGACATGCAAGATTTTAACATTTAATTCTGTGGTTTTTACGATGTTAAATTCTTTTCAAAGATTTTTTCTGAGCATTTAAATGCGTAACAATAAAAAATTCAAGTGATACTACTCTATTGTTTCATTGTTTGATAAAACTTCCATGTGAAATGCTAGAATTAATAATAGGCTATTAAACATCGTCAATGATTAAGCAAAAATTTTCATGAATTATACTGCGATAGTTCAAATGGTTATAACACAAAGAACACAATTTATATTTATAGATTAACTGCGCAAGTCGGGGAATCTGATACAGTATTCCCTTGTTAAGTCATTGAAAAGTGCAATTGATTCATAACATGTTTCAAGTGAAGAATGTAAAGGATTTTAATGATGAAGGATTTCCGTGCCTTAGTACAATAAATTATAATATTCATCTGAACAGTTGTGATATGGTAACCTCACATTCCATATTTGCCTTGTACTGTTCGGTACAATGAACTATATGAACTTAGGCACGGGAGCGTACACAAAACGCATCTTTGTAATCTATCTGAAATGAAACCTAATTAAACAAAGGTTTAGTATGTAAAACGCTAGGCTACGTTAGATTTAAGGTTATGAACACGGGGGAGTATCGAAACAGCATCCTAAATCGAAGGAATTTAATTTTAGCTTTTATACAGTGTATACACATTCTATAATGGAAATTGAAATACATAAAAGCAAAGGCGAACTAATATGTGTTATGATTTTATGTACCTTTGCGAGATAGCTGAAATTGTGAAATACCAATAAGTTCACTATGTGGGCTCCAAGCAAAAACACAAATAATGGACATATCTATGTTGTTAATTGTAATATGTAATGTACATAACCAAGAGATACGTTGATTGATACTAAACATGTGTGTGGGGGCAATCGAGTGCAACGTCCGATGTTAAAATGAACTAAATTGTAGTTAAAATATTGATGCTCAAAGTTCAACTTTTCTCATTTTGTTGCAGTCTTTCGTTTGACTGGATAGGAATTTATGCGTAATGATGCTCGACAGAGGTCAATCAAAACTGGTATTCTTGGTACACCGAGAAAATGAGATTATAATGTAAATTCATGAATGAAGAAGAATGTAAAATAGGAATTATATAATCTATATGTTTAGGTAAGCTCGAACCAAATTGTTTATGGCCAAAAATGATTCATGACTTGTTTGATAATAATTGAATCATTAAGATGTTAACTTTGAAAGTACATGTAAAAGATTGTTTGTGGTTAAACAAATATACATACATATGAACATACTATTTTAAACTGTTCAAATGAAATAAATTGCGTTGCGCAATAGTACCAACTTTTTTATTAGCAGTCTGAACAGATTTGCTAGAGTGGCTTTCACTACCCTAGGCCAAGTTTGTTTTACAAGTTGGGTGTAGCCTCACCTGATGTGCATTAAACCAAGGTTCTTAAAGCAGGCACTTCAACTATCTTCTATTACGTCTTGAAAAGGACCTATAACCCTGATCATCATAGTAACAAGCTCAAGCTCAGTTAACCGAGGGCAAAGAAATAATTATAATATCGATAACGTTTTTGAGTACCCAATATATTATACTTTACAGTTGTACTTAACATATAGCTATCAGAGAGTGAATGCTAGCGCCATATGAAAGTGTTTCTAACTTCAATATTCGATGAAGTTGCAATGTCCGAAAGTTATGGAAAAGGTGTACAAAATAAAATTGAAACTTTTTTGTACTTAGACTAATGTATTATTTCTTTCATGAGTATGAAATATTTTATTACTGTATACCTTCTAATTTTTGTTTACCAAGAAATGAAAATAAATATTTCCTTAAGGGAAAAAGAATAATCCTTAATTTTCTTTCCAAAAAAATTAAATACTACTTTAAGTTAGAATATATTAAACTTATTTGTTTCTATTTTAGATAATAGAAATTTATTCCTTAACTAAAAATAAAATTATTACATTTTATTTAAGTAAAAGTAAATAGGAGATAAGATATTCATTAAATGAAAATTAAAATTTGTTTAAAGTAAAAATAAATAACTTACAGAAACATTAATTTACAAAGTAAAAATAAATAACTTACAGAAACATTAATTTACTTAAAATAATTAAGTCAGATAAATTTGTGAATAAGTAAAAAGTACTTCAATAATTAAAGTTTATTGGAAGAAAGATATCTAAGATTTAAAAGCATTGTTAAGTAAATTAGTTTGTAATTATGAATTTGTGAAAGTGAAAGGTATACCAAGCATTTCTAGTAAAAATATATTGTAAGTAAAATATTTAATATTTATGAAATTTGATAAGTAGAAGATTATTTGTACTAATTAATTTTTTTCCTGAAGTATAAAGATAAGGAAGGTTTTCTTCAAGTAAATAAATTTAAGATTCATAAAATTTAAGTAAAAATAATTTGTAATAACTAAAGGCTCGCTGAAGCATAAAGTAAGTTTTCTTGAAGTAAAAATATTTAAGACCCATAACATTTGTAAAGTAAAAATTATATAAAATATGTAAAATAACTTTTCTCAACTGTTCTTTAATTTAAATAAATAACAGAAAAAAATCCTTATCTAAAAATAAATATGTTATACTAAGATTTGTTAAAAATACTGAACTAAATACTTTATACTTACTAGTATACTTTGGTTAATTAAAATATTTACTAACACACTTTATATAAATAAAATAAATAATGTATCAAATTTCTTGAAAATAAAGTAATTTATAGTGATGCTTTATTAAAATATTTAACTAAAATATTTAAGTCAATATACTTTATACTTCTTACTAAACTCCTCTTTTAGCTAAAACTGTTTTCAATTTTATTATTATGCTCCCATTTAATTCAAATATTTTGCTTAATCAATTTATTGAAGTAAACTAAATAACCTACATAAATTTACTTAAATATAATAAGTAATACTAAAAGTTGTCTATTAAAATAAATGAAGTACAAAAAGTTTCTTTAATTTAAAAATAAATTAAATTTTACTAAGCAGCAAAACAAATAAGTTGTAGTAATTTATAATTTAACTAAAATATAAAATAAACAACAGAAACTTTTTAAAAATATAGTACAATTAGATAAGTGTTATCTAAGTAGAAAATCTTATGCCACATCAAAATTTTATCAGCTAGAAAATTTTATTTCAGATGAAATTTTATTAAGTTAAAATATTAAGTTACACAAGTTTAAATAAAAATATTTCACTAATATAATTTGTTTAAGAGAAAACTCCTCCATATAATTTATTATAAAATTAAGTAAAAATTATTAAACATTAATTTTCTATGTACAGTATGAAAGCTAGTTAATAAACTGAGTTAAGTAAAAATTATTTAATTAAATTTGAAAAACATATTATTTATTTTAGCATTAATCATGAATAGGAAAACATTTTTCTTTTTTCTATCTAGTAGAAAATAAGCCACCCCTCAAATTTTACAGCACTGATATTAACTTTTTGAAACATTAGGAAATTATGATTCCCAAACTTGTAATAAGTAAATATTTTCCCCTATAAAAGTAGGATATACAAAGTAGAAATAAATACTAACTTTTAACTTTAGACATCCAAAATTATATAAAGTAATTGTTGACCTAATATTGAAGACAAAATCATTTTTATAGGTAAGGATATTGATATTTATAGTTTTTTAACTTAAAGAAAAAATATTTATACTACGTAAACATTTTCAACTTTACAATAGTAAAGAATATGTAATATTCTGAACAGTTAAAAGTTTTCATACTTTATATAACATAATATGAATTTAAATTAATATCTCTTTCACTGTATAATTTTTATTACTACCTTTTTCTATAAACAAAATCTTCTAAAGAACTTTCTTAAT
This sequence comes from Lepisma saccharinum, assembly GCA_022664845.1. Classification (NCBI taxonomy): domain Eukaryota; kingdom Metazoa; phylum Arthropoda; class Insecta; order Zygentoma; family Lepismatidae; genus Lepisma; species Lepisma saccharinum. The sequence goes on from JAGDQP010016434.1 coordinate 23,716, forward strand.
ATTAATATGAACTTCGTAAAAACTTTACTATTAAAAATAAAATAATTTTTAATTTTAAACAATAAAAACTTTAATATTCTTAATTTAAATTTAAACCTTATTTTCAAAGTTTATATTCATAACCTTATATGAAGATTGAAAATGTGAAAAATTAATATAGAATTCTTTGAAAACTCTTTATTCATAACTTTTCTCACTATAGTTTCCAGTTAACTTTCTGAATCTTAAAAACTATGATATAATAAGAAACTTTTCATCTTAAAAATTATTGTTTGAAAATCTTACTGTCTAGCTTATACATTAGAGTATGTTTATATTAACTGTTTCCTTACTCATAGTTTACAAAGATAATACTAATATTTCCAAGTTGTTACAAAATCTCTTTCAAACAGTTTTACACTATTAACATATAAGATTTGAAATAATAAAAATAAGTTTATAATGTGTACATAGTAAAATATAATTTGAAATTTGTAGTGAAAACTAATTTTGAACTTTGAAGAAAAAGGTTCCTCTTTGCTGAAGTGAAACAGTAAAATAAATATTTTTCCTTTCATAAATTTCAGTTTATAACTTATATAATTAAAATTTTGTTTCCTACCTTAAGACACATTGAAAAAATGAAACGCTGAAAAAGTATATTGATCCTAACATTAGTTTTGAGCTCACACTTTTTAACTTACACATAATGGAAAAACTATATTGTTCCTAACATTAGTTTTCAACTTACACTTTATAACTTGCACAAGTAAAATTTTAATTACATATTTTTAATAATGCTTTTTGAACATTTAAGAATAAAGTTTCTAAACATTTAATAACTTAACTAGTAAAATATAATTTTATTTTGTTCAGGAAATAAACCATTTCATTTCTAACTTTAAAGAAAAAGTTTTTCATGATTTAAAATCTAAAATAGAATACTTTGTAGCTAATATGTTTCCACTTTATGGTTTGTAAATAATTGCTGTAGAATTGCATTTGTAAGTTTGAAAAAATAGCCTACTTTAAAAACACATCATAATTTGCTTAAGTAAAATTTATTTCATAACTGAAGAAAAAATGTATTTTCTAATTTGCACAACTAAAATTTCATTTCCAACTTTCAAAATAGTTTTTAAACATCTTATTAAGTGAACTAATTTTCTCATGTATCTTGTAATTTCATTTAAGAATTTTCTAAGCTTGCTCTGCTTTAAAAATAATTTTATAATGTTTAACTAAATTTTTTATATCGTATTAAAACGTTGACAATGGAAAGTAGAAAAATAAAATTTTAACTTATAGAATTAAAATTTCATTTGTAACTGTAAAAGAATTGCGCCTACTTTAAAATAGCTTGTAATTTGATCAGTAAAATTTATTTCAGAGCTGAACTAGGAAAACTATTTGCTTTACACAAGAAAAATAGTTACAGCTTTAAAAACGATTTGTTAAGACTTTCAAACAAGTATAGTTTATCCACAAACCTATCATATGTGCAATATAATCACACATACAATACCCCTAATTTATCTCAAACAAATACGGCAAACAATATCTCTCCAAGGTATGTTCTCGACTGGTTGATGCAGCAAGAAAAAATACTATCATGTACAAGCTAATCTACGCAGAACGGATGTGTAGTAGCATAAACTTTATGCTTACAAGAAACTAACACACACATACCAAGACACACATACATACACATAAACACACCTTACTCAAGTAGTGAGAAAAGTACAAAACACCTGAAAACTTAAAGCAGCATTTGCAACGATCGCATACATAAAATCCATCCTAAAATATTAGCTAACGTAAGCACCGTTCATAGCGATCGATCGCACAAAAGGCGTCTTAATATTTTCGGGCGATTTGTATTTCTCTTACTACTATTGAGATCTCAATTTTCCATGGACTAATTTGTACAAGAATTTGGGATCAGCTATTTTTCCTAGGTTTTCCGGTGGGTAGAAGTTTAGGATATTCAAAAGATCCTATTTACATGAGCTAGGACTGGCTGGTATTCTAGCGTACAATAGCTAGAAAAAAGTATAGAGGGATGCGTTTCCGAATTAGAAATGAATAATATTCGTGAGCGCTTTCATAAATGTTGTTACCACCGTAGTGCCAAAGAAAGATGTGAATAATATTCACTGAATATTCCAAGTAGATTATGATTTGGGATCATCCTTGTAAGAAAGTTGATTTTATGTAGTGTTCAGTTGGGAACATGATTGCTCCGCATTATTATTACTCTGTCTTTTCTTATTCCATTTTGTAATCAAACTTTTGCAAAACGTTGCTACCTTTCTAAGTGTATGTGAAGTGCCTATGCAGCTGTCTGAATCTCTTATTACGTATATCATTTTGAACGAAAATTAAATGTATAGATTCCTATTCTCATGCCTGAGTTATTACATTACCAATCAGGAGAACACTTAATTTCAAATCTAATAATATGCGTATCATTATACTCTGTATACTATCATTATATAGTATATATAGTATCCCTATACTATCTTTATATCACTTCTCAGTGGAGGCAATTTGTAAAAAAAATAGAAAAAATGAAACGCGTACTCGAAAATTTATGCTCACTTTTGGTAATAAAAAAATGCACAAAATACAAAAATATGCGCATTTCAAGGCTATATTTTGTAACTTTTTTGTGATCAGAACTAAATAAAATTATACTGAAGTTAATGTTTGTAGTTTAAAGAAAAGAACTGTATTTGTTTCATTCCAATCTCTCTCCAGCCTTTCCCCCTGTTAGAGTTAAAGGAATCGACACTTGTTTTTGTTATTTTGAAGTACATACGAATAACATATATTATTTCCAGAATTTTTGAAAATTGTGTGCCAACCTATTTTTTATGAATCTGGCGAAAATTGATGAAATGACTCAACTCCCAATGTGTCTTAAGCGTGAAGTTTGTAATCAACGTGTCTTACCTGGAATGATATACGGATGTGAAACTTCGACATTGAATGCGCTAACGACTCAAAGATTAAGAGTCACACAAGGAGCAATGGAGACATGCATTCTAGAAATAACTAGGAGGGACAGGAAGACAAATGAATGGATTCGTGCACAAACAATAGTAGAGGATGTAATCAAGACTGTGAAGAAGAGAAAGTGGAGATGAGCCGGTCACATACCTAAACGAACAGATGGAAGATGGAGGACGAATGTATTACATTGGATTCCCAGAAGAAACGGCCGAGACTGCGTCCAAATCCAAGATGGGTAGATGAAATTAAGCGTTTTTCAGGAACTACATGGATGAGGATAGCCTTACACCGAGATATGTGGAAAGAAAAGAGAGAGGCCTTCATCCAGCAGTGGATAGAAACTTTTAACTGCTGAAACCAAAGAAATCTATCTAAGCTCTACGTATTTCAAAACCGTTAATTGAGATACTCTATGTTCACTTTGTAAATTCTTATATATCTCCATCCTTACAGGCGAAAGTTAAGAAAAATTATAATAAAAATAAAACATGCAGATCAACTACTTCCTCATCAAATACTGCTATTGCTTTCCAAAATCCTCCATGAATATAGTCGACCGACTAGCCGTGCTGTCTGAGGCATTAAACCAAAAACTTGAAGGTCCCTGTTTCAAATCCAGGCAGGAGCATGGATGTTTGTGGGTTTTAACAGGGTACAAATGGTCGAATCGCGACGAGCCGAAGTCTTAAATTACTAGACTGGGGCAAGTAAAATAAAGCTTTCCATGAATGATATACAAGGTAGGCCAACTTGTTCCTATGTCGAAAAGTGCGCATAAATCTTTTTTCTTTGCTTCACTACTATACTGATAAACAGCTTTGTTATGACTTCCTAAAGTTAAGCTCAAATTAGCATTATATGAAGATTTGGTTGTTTCGGTCGTTTCATAATGCAAACAAAAAATTTCATCCGACAAATAGGTCCGGTCGTTTCCTAACCAACCTTGCTAATTAGTTCGTTATAAAAAACTAAACTTGATTAAACTAAACTGGGTGACGTTACAGCCCTCTAAGATCCTTGGCCTGTATTGCGTTCAAATGTAGGGTTACGGGTTTATCGTAACACCACTTCGTAGCCGTGTGTTTGACTTTCGAGACCACAGTCCACTACTTCTCCTATTCAGGTAGATCTCCAATTTCCTTACGATGTGCAACACCGAAATTTTCAGCCCTCACCAGAAATCGAAATCGGGACCGTTCATACAGAAGTCGAGGACGCTACCGACTGGGACATGCAAGAGGCTCTAGTTTGTGATAAGAAATACGGCAGTAAATGGCGGCTTTGACTCGTTGATATCAGACAACAGTAACTCGTGAAAATAGAGTCCTGTTACCTCAGAAATAAGGGGAAATAATTTTACAGTTCCAAATGAAAACTAGGAAGCTATTCTGCCATCAGGAAACATCATTCTGAATACACGTGTATAGCATTTACAGTGTCAGAAAAAATGTATGAACATGAACAGGCATTTTTCACAACTTGTAGTGCCTATAGAAGCTATGCTTTTGTTGTGTCTTCTTTTAAAGATGAACACGGGAAAGACTGTAAGTCTAAAACTATTTTAGAATGAACTAAAAATCACACTTCTATGTGTTACACTTGACGATGTTTCAAAAGTGCTACTTGGAGGTAAAGCTGTATTTGGCATTCCACGGTTTGTTTTAAATGTTAACTGCATAATTTTTCTCATGATGTCCTTAATGAGAGCAATGTTACTGAGAATTTGTGAATGATTTAACAACCAAGTCAATTAAAATTTTTTCTTACATAATTGACGAACACTCAGAATTTGATTGACACAACTCGCGTAGGGCTTTGGCGTATGTGGCGTACAGTGAATTTTTGAAAAATTTCCTATAGAAAATATGAATTACGAGTTCAATGGCGGTCTTATTACTGCACTGTTGGTGAAAATGAATATCTAAAAAATACGTTGCTGTACACGAAATAAATTTCCCAAGTTTCATTGCAATCCAATTAATGGACCAAAATAAAAACTATTAGAACTTGCCAATGTCCCCGCACCTAATTATGCATCACACATAGTACCTACCAATATCCGTTTCTTGTGCAGAGAACTATTTGACCCACACCGTACCGTAATCTTGTACAGTTTTCTTTATATGAAGGTGACAAATGTTACATCCCGTTCTTCTCGGAAAAGATTCCAGAAAGTGTTCAGCTCTGTCTGGGAAGGGGATGCTGACACCTTTCCTGGGCACTTTTGGTGGGACGGGTTCCTGCGACGGACCTGGCTGAACTGCTATCTGAAATTCAATAGCTAGCACAACTATTTGACCCTAGAGTTATCAACGGACTTGTGGCTCTCTTTTATCGCAGGACTGAATACAAAGGGATTGACAGACTTGTTGACCGTATGGAAGAATACTTGATGGTCTTCCTTTTCATTTCATAGGAGGTCGTCATCTGATGAAACTTGTCAACATACCCACATGTTGGTTATAGTCTTCTGCTATAGCCGGCTTGGGGCAGTAGTCATGCTGACAACGAAAGTTTCCAATCCATTTGGAACGTACATGGATCACTTCAACATACAGCTTTCAACTCACGTCGTTGAAAGGTGACTATATCTTGTAATGCCTATATTTTGTTGTGGCATTACACTATTATTTTTATCTATGGAAGTACGATCATCTGGAAAGAAACTAGTAAGAATTTGTTCCTAACCGATTGTTACCTCACCTGGTGGGAGAAATTGTAAATTTATTGAGGAAGAAGGAACCAGAGGATGGATTTGTTGAATGAAGGAGTCGAATGTGTGAATTTGTACGGGTCATAGTGTACGAGATTGAGCCGAGACGTATTAATTTTCGACGTTTAATTAACAATCATTGCTATGTGTGTTAGAATTACCTGTTTGTATTTCTGGAAATCAGTATCCAGTGGTATTGATACTCAGGTATGAACAATTGGAGTCCAATTTATTGAGGAAATTATTTGTGGAATAGTATTGGTAGTACAGGATGATTGGTCAAAACCAGAATGTGTTCTTCAATTATAGATTCTATAGGTTCTGGAACATGTGCTTCGGAGTATGCCAAAATGGGACGCCATATTGGTATGGAAACAGAACTAGAAACTTTACCGGTTAGTTGTTATTAGTTTTGCAAGTCTTTTTCTGAATATAAGAACCAGTTGTTCTGGAATTTCACGTGAATTGGGAATCATATTAAGGCCATTTTTGGAAATTAACTCAGTAGCGTTGAGTAAGTCTACCAGGCGAATGCTTATTACAGTTGTGTGGTACCTAACTCTTGCTATTAGATATTGGCTATCCGTTTGCCGTGGCTTCGCTATTTTAGCTCTAGAAATCGAAATTACAAATTCGGAAGTTGAAATTGACAGTCGTGTAAATTTGAGATACGGCGGAGTAGGATTAATTACTGGATTTGATCATCAATTCGTGTTCCATGATTATTTCAATATCATACCTAACAAGTTGAATTTTGGACGATTTGCAGTACTCAGTGAAGGTAATTCTCGGCAGAAAAGTGTGTGTGTCTGTATTTTTGCCATATTAGGTATATTAATTGCCAGGCCAGTTCCAGAGTTATTTATATTCACGATTATTGAATTACTAGTATATCTGATAGAACGAATATTTGCTTTCCAAGTTGAACATTCCTGTATATGGCTAGATATTTTCTACGTTATATTATATATGCATATACTTCTGAATTGTTATGATGCCTATTGGCTTGTTCAAAAGTTCATTAAATCCTTCAGCAAAATTCAATCATTACTTTTGATTTCTGGATGCCGAATATACTGTAATTCCAAGAGCCTGAAAATAGTACTATCAGAGTGGGTGTGTAAGTAATTGTTTGAGAGTGTTGCCACTACTAACTCAATTGTTGGGATCCTGTATTGGATCCTGGCCCTAATGATTCTCCAAGCTTTAGTCAAACTGAGCTGAGTAAGTTGGTATTCGCATATTACTGTACCAGGTTTGTACCATAAGAACTTCAGTAGCGGGTGCTGCTTACTGGGGGATTATTAGCATCTATATATCCTCACTGCGCAGCTATACTAGTCTACGGGTTAGTGGTAGGTGCGTTGACGAGAGCCCACACTAACGGAGAGTCATTACAATCTAAACGTTTCACCTTCTATTGCCTGAGCTGGAATTAAGAGATATATCGCTTCATCTGAGGTTTATTGTATCTTATGCATCCGGATTCACATGTCTTCAATTCGTCATATAGTGCAGCGAAGCTAAAGAAATTGTTCATATAAAATTTATATCTACAATGCATCAGATAACCTCAGATCAAGAGAATTGGGTGACTATTCAATGAATTGCTCCAGCTCCCCTATTTTCCCCAAATATATCTCCAATCTATGCATATATCCTGTGGCAGCAGTAATTGAAATATCTTGATCCCGAAACCGCTTGTGCGTTTGGAGAATACACTGCTTGAATTCAATCCTTCCTTTGGAAAGTAGAATAACTTCGTGAACAGCAATTTTCTCACTAGGAGTGCACGCTTTTAGTATTTCAAAGATACCTTGAATTTACATAAACGGTTTTATAATGGGGAATCTGGGTTATGGCGCTTACTGTTGTCGTCGAGGTGATAAATCACAGTATATGCAGGAATTGACTTTGCTTCATGTTGTATGATACCATTGACTCTAATGGTATCCTGTCCTTGTCCAATAGTTTTGTAACTTGTTTTTTGGAAAAGGCCCATTGTCAAATATAATTCGAGGAACAAGAACAGCTCCTACAAGGTAAGAGGTAGACTAGTCCATTTTTCAGGAATTCCAACTCCCATAGGTATTTTGGCTGAATTATAGGCAACCTGGCTAGTTCTACTGAAAAAAGTACACTGAATTCGAATATCGTGGTTTCCAAAGTCAGAATTTCTCTGGAAATCCAATATGGCGGCCTGTACTGAAACACTCTACTAGCCGCTAAAATATCTAACAACACAGGTGTTTCTGGTCGAAATTTGAGATAATTTATTGATTCAAACATTTTACATGAAATCTGTATATTTCACAGTGTTGGGTGAGGCTAGGAACCAGAGCTTCACATTAATATCACCTAATCTATTCTCCAGTTTGTAGATGTCACCCCTACAGCTGACGTCTCATTGACGAGTATAGTTGATCAACCTCCGGTTGTGTCCGGTATGTATACAAATGTTCTCTATGTGGCTCTCAGTTTAACGATTTTACTCATTATTTAGGACTGACTTTTATATTTATTATGTGAAGAGTGTATACAATTTGCTTGCATTATGTATATATCTCCTGTCAAGTGTCAGGTTATTATATAGAATAGTAGCCCTTAATCTGTTTACGTGTGGATGTATACATTATGTGTACATATTTCAACAAGTCAGTTGGTATGTTGCAGATTCATTTGTTTTCCTGTTCGGTCTTAGAATTTATTTTCGTTTTCAATTATCTTCGTTGATTTCTGAATGTTTCAATTTTGCGGTCTACCTCACACTTCTGTCCCAACTCTATGCTACTTGACCTTTGGTATGTTTATTGTGACTTTCGCGGTTTCCTTCTTGAGACTGAGAATTCCTAATTCCTATTACTCTGTCGGTTTCTTTGATGATGTCAAGATTCTCTGAATTCTGTAATACCATCCTTCAGCTGATTCACTTAGTGGTTTTCATCTGCCATTCTCTCCACTTGTTTTATATATCTTGGGTATGCTCGTATGTTTTGGTCCTCAAAACGTCGTAAATAACAGCTAGTGACAGTAAGTGACAGCTCTTTTGATTATGTGTTTGTTATGCTGCTAACTCAGTTCCACTGTATTGGGTTCTTTCTTGGTTAAATCTTGTACATCATCAGTTACTTTGTGTGAAGGCTGCTTATATTAGGTACTGTTTCAAGTTCCTCAGCTTCTTAAATGTGATTAGCGGTGGGTCTTGTGGCATCCCCACCCACGGGTTTGCGCTGTCATATTTCTTCCAGAGAGTTTTAAATTAGTTTGTCCAATTTGTTTTCATAGTTTGAGTAGCATTCTGCTGGAACAATAGCCCTGTTTTCAAATTTGCTCAGGTTTTTACCTTTTGCCCGACTGGTTCCAAAAGGTTTGCACCTCTCTCTTCTTGTATCCGCTAGCAATAAACACTCTTCCCATTTCTTTTAATCTCTTCCTTAGTTTTCGTTCATTGTCTGTAATTCTTTTCGGACATAACCACTGAGTTCCAATCAGTGAGGGTTTTTATTTATTTTTAAAGGGTAATTGGATGTGCCTCGTCTCAGTAAAAACAACCATGTTCCGTGGGAGGTTTGTAATATTCGTCCGATTCCAGTCTAGACGTCCGTTTGGTCTCTCCCTTAAAGTAACGTTCGGGAAATTAATCCTAGTTTGGTTCGACTGAAGTGGGATCTCAAGTTCTCTTACATTTTTGTGTAAATATTTTACATACAATTGTAGTTGTTCTTCCGCCCCAGAAAATATTGCTACATTCAAATATAGGCTCCACAGTGCCTTTATCAATCAATGTGAGTTCAGCATGCACATACAGTATTTGTTTGAATTGTCTACAAAAACAAATGTTCCAGTAGCCGTGCCTTTATTGTTGTTAAACTAGTACAACTTCTGGATACCTCTTCACAAGTGTTGGGGCTGGGGGCTCCAACGCTTCGCGGTGTGTTGGTTGCAGTTAGCCATTCATGCCTGGAGTTATGGTAATTTGAAACTAGTTCTATGTCCCTAACTTTTTTACCCGGATATGATTTTTATTTCTGTAGTATTTATCTTTCGGGTGAATTTGTTTAACCATAGAAGGTTTACATACCTTAATATAACGGGCTTCGCAATCTTCCACTCTTCTTCCAACTTCTATACTAACTGTCTGTAGTACTTGGTAACTTCCTTGTTGATAAATGATATTGATACTGGTCTCCGCACAATAACTGTGGTACTTTGTTAAACTCGACCAAATTCAAGTCAGGTTTCTGGAGTCTTACTAACGGTTTGCTATCTCGTATCCCTTTATTGATATCTTATTCGTAGTGCTGGGCAAGGTGCCGTTTGTATAGCAGCTTGCGCAGTGTTCTGAAGCATTGTACCTGTTCACCTCTACCCAAAAAAATTGGCCTAGAATGACCAGTCTCACCCTTATTGACTTGCTTGGGAGTTGCCTGCTTGGGTCGACCTCATTATTTCTCTTCTTTCTTCACTGTTTCCTTGTTGTTCAACCTCCATGTTCATCAATGTGTCGTTCAGCTTCGGTAGGTCCATGAAGTTTCAAGGGAAACCGGAAAACTAATAAACTCGTACAGAAATCCACTAATGGAGTCCATAGGAACCAAAAACAGACTAAGGCCTATTTTTATGTGTAGTAACCTGACGCTTGATAGGAGGCGTTCACATAATGCACAGAAAGTGTATACACCCGTCACATAAAAATAAACAGATAGAAAAGGTCCCTAGATAGTGAGCAAGCACAGTTAACTGATAGGCACAGAGAGAACTCGTGTATACATACGGGACAAACGGAGTGGAGGTTGATCTACTACGCTAGTTAATGAGACAACCAGAGCTGCGAGTCACCGGACCAATCCGGTCATTTGGGTCAAGTTTTGCCCCCAATTTTGGCCCTATGATCCGGAGGGTGAAACAGAGATTTAATTCTTTCCTTGTTATACAGTCCGATAAGTTTCTAACAGTATTAATAAAAATGGAAACAGTCTCATATCCCGGAAGAACAAACATGCAGCCGGAGGTGTGTAACTATCCCCACCCCTACCTCGGAAAAGCTATTATGAAAGAATTTTGTGGTTGAAGTGTTAAATAATATAAAAGCATTAAAATAATTTAAAACTGCCAAAAAATGGAGTTCTCGTACATAAACTCACTTCTCAAGAAATATCACAAATTGCAGCATTGATTAATTCAAACCATGGAAACAAGACCGGTCACCGGGTCAAGATTTGGCCACTGGGTCAGTTGGTTCAAGATTCGGACCGGGTCACCTATATTCGGGGCAGACGGTGTTAGCGGATCATTAAAAGTGACCCTGTTTCAGCTCTGGATACAACAACTGTAGGGTGACATCCTCAAATTGAAGAATATGTTAACTGGTGTTAATATAAGACCCGGGCTCCAAGCTTCGTCGAAGACTATGAAATATACAGACTTCGTGTAACAATGTTTGAATCAACAAATGTTCTCAAATTTCGTCTAGAAACTAGATTTTCTAGACGCTAATTAGGTATTTTTAGTTCAAGTTACCATATTGATTTCCAGAGCCATTCTGACTTTGGCAACCATGATATTTGAATTCAGTGTACTTTTTTCAGTAAAACTAGTCAGGTTGCATATAATATCCCAGAGTGCCATTTCTGACGCATTTTTCGAAATATAGTCTAGACTAAGGTGCTTTACATAGACTTATCTTACGAGCGTTCCTTTGCAGTACTGCTCATACTACAAGCATAATAAGTTCCACCACGAGCATAATAAGAAATCCTATATTGGAGTACATTCGGCTGAAAGATATTCCTGTTTCTGAGCCCTGTAAACAGCGCA